>JAWPHD010009014.1:0-108670 GCA_037043455.1 Cyrtodaria siliqua | reverse complement strand
AAGACGAACATACTTCAGACCTGTTAGGGCGACGCTGTTTGTAGTACTTCTTCAAGTGTTTCAATACAACGTTTTTATAAAAATGTCCTTGACAGTTCTGCCTTTTGGCACCGCCATCTGTATGGCGGATGGCGGTGCCGTTGGTAGTGAAAAAAATTGCATACAGAACCTTCTTAACAGTTCGTGTTCGTTTGGCAATAATTGGTCGTTTCCTATTTTTCGTGGCCCAGATTCGGTTAGATACTTTTCTTTTTGGCTCATAATATAATGGCAGGGCTGTACAAATATTTTTTTTAGCCACTAGTCACCCTGTCAAAAGTGACTAGTCCCAAAAAATTTGTGAATAGTCCCAAAAAATGGACACAAGTCCTGATTTTTTTCGATTTCTCAATATGTTAAAACTGCGTCTTGCATACTCATTACAATTCATTACACACAGTAAAGGAAACAATCCTTATTTACTCTTCAGACAATTAATGTATGTTTCAGTGGTATAGATTGTAGACTGCCATTGGGTGAAACAGTAGCAATAGTAAGAATCACATCTGCATTTTTAAATTTCAATATAGATATCGAGTTTCATATTACAGTTCAGATAATCATTTAATGGAAAGAAAAAAGTCATAACTTTATATAGGTAAGGGGCTTCAGATGAGATTCTTAACTTTATTACCATTTTACCTAATGCAAAAAATAAATAACATGTGAATCAACATAAACATTCTATTTTTATGTTTTTGTCCACTACACCAGATGATTTTGACTTTTTGATTGGCTGTGTATCACATTCTACATTTTTCCTCTTTTTATTTTTACTTTCACTTTCGCTTTTTCTCTTAAAATTTTCCTTATTTTTAACACTGAAAAAGTTCAACAAACTCATATTTGAAATGTAAACGTTAGCACTGCCGAATACGAAATCAAACTGATTATGTGTATCAGTTCGTTTTGTTTTTATTTTATTTGTTTGACAGCTCAATTCTTCGAACGTAATTAGTACACTAACTATGCACAAACCGTTACCCCACCCGCCTTTCAAGTCTGTTACAATTACGCTCAACAATACACTGAGAAACAATAAAAAATCACACCTACCGTTTCATATCAAACACGCTTCCATTATCAAACGTCCTGAGTTTCTTTACTCATCGAAAGATTGCCGACAAATCGGCCTGATTGCGAATTAATCAACGTGTTAGTGTTATTGTTTCAGTGTATCGCCATTTTCAGCTCACCACGTGACAAGCAGGTAATCACGTGACGAACATGTGATTTACATGTGGTAGTCATTTCATTGGCTAGCGGGTCTGAATTAAAATAGATCGGGTCAATTGATTGGATAATGTCGACAATGCCCACTGTCAATTTAAGTAATTTGGAGGCGGGACTTCCGGCATGGTTGATTGTTGATAAAATTGCCCGGGGTATTGGATGATCGCCACTGTGGATGCTAATTGCATTACATAAGCGAGTGCAATTAAAGGATTACGTTGAGAAGTGTGCTGGGGTTGTTTTATGACAGGTGGCCGACATTGTAAATTTGACAAATCTGGGACTGAAATCTTTCAAACAGTGACACGCCCGACTTTCTCTTTTTTTTAAATTGGACTAGTCCGGGACGGAAATCTTTGAAAAAGTGACACGCCCGACTTTGGTTTTGGACTAGTCCCGGGCGTCGGGCTATAGGATTTGTACAGCCCTGAATGGACCCACATTTCATCACCCGTAACTAAAGTCTCAAACGATTTTTTGCTGTATTTCGGATACATTTTCGGAAGTTTTTCGCTGTTGTAACCCTTAACTTCTTTTGGTCCTCTGTCGGCAAATGCGGTATCCATCTTGCATTTATTTTCTTAACTTTCAGATGCTTTTCCAAAATTAGATGAACTCGTGCTAACGACAAGTTTGTCATCCGAGCTAATTGTCTTACTGTGTATCGAGCATCAGTTTTCAGGATTTCACGTATTTTTTCAACGGTTTTCTTGGTCGTTGGCGTTACAGGACGACCAGGGTGAGCAGTATCATTCAAACGCTGTTGCCAAGATTTAATTTTGGCCACCCACCTACAAACAGTTCTATACGACATTTGACCATCCCCGTAAATGTCACACACCTCTTGGTGAATGTCTTTCGGCTTCAACCGAATTACCTACCTCAAATATAGGCCCTAATTTCAGGCACATTTTCTGCTCGTTTGCCAGTCATTTTGAATATAGTGTAACGAATATACGCTATAAAACAATGTACATTGCACCAAGGTCAGTGAATGTATGAATGAGATTTTTGCCTTTGACACGCGTCAGTGATCACTCTAGTGATACGAAGTGGTTTCATGTAAATATTGCATGAGTTCCTCGAAATAATACAGCAGTCGCATTATTTACAGAACACCCCTCGTATATACATTAACGTTAGTAGGTTTAGAAATGGTGTACATATATTGTAAAAGTTGCCTGTTGTTGGCGCGATAGCGGCTTTAAACGACTGATGATCTTACACCTGATCGTATACTGTTGTGTAGCATGCATGTGAGAGTGTAAGACCTTCATGATAGTATTCTACCAAATCTTTAGTATTTATTATAGTTGTTTTCCTGATGAAGGATAGACTTACCCAATCAAAAGCAGGATTAGCCGGTGAACAACTGACCCAATCAAAAGCAGGATTTCTAGGTGAACAACTGACCCAATCAAAAGCAGGATTTCCAGGTGATCAACTGACCCAATCAAAAGCAGGATTTCCAGGTGATCAACTTACCCAACCAACTGCAGGATTACCCGATCCTCTATATTTGCAGTTTTCCACACCTCTGTGTGACTTACCTCGCCAGTATATCTGTCTTTCTGGTGCACGACCAACTGATCTTCAGGATTGGCAAACACGTGTATCTCTCCCTCTCTGTCCTGCTGGATATCAATGTCATCTAAACCTACAGACGGCAGCTCGGAGGTCACCGGGCGACGCCTACTATGCTGAAAAATACATTTAAGGATGGACTTCATAGTTTTAACTTTCATCATAGTAGGATAAACATACGATATAATGTACCGGTAAGCTGAGAAAAACCCTAAACTTGTAAGTTTTAAATACCGATTCGTTACATCATACATGCTAACAGACACAATCTATTGGTCAATTATTAAATTTGCATCATAGTAACATACAGATTTGTTCACAAACATTGTTCAAGAGACAAGGCAAAAATTATGTAGATAAAGATTAATATGTGATGTCTGGTGTGCTAGAAGAAATGCATACACGTTGCTCTACACGGCTTATTGTGACAAAATTCACTGGTTCTGGTGCAATTACTGTTTTAATATTGTTTTAATACTGACACAGTCCGACTGTTTTGATACTGACACAGTCCGACTGTTTTGATACTGACACAGTCCGACTGTTTTGATACTGACACAGTCCGACTGTTTTGATACTGACACAGTCCGACTGTTTTGATACTGACACAGTCCGACTGTTTTGATACTGACACAGTCCGACTGTTTAGATACAGAATCAGTCTGACTGTTTTGATACTGACACAGTCTGACTGTTTTGATACTGACATAGTCCGACTGTTTTAAAATTTACACAGTCTGACTGTTTTGATACTGACAGTCTGACTGTTTTGATACTGACACAGTCCGACTGTTTTGATACTGACACAGTCCGACTGTTTTGATACTGACACAGTCCGACTGTTTTGATACTGACACAGTCCGACTGTTTTGATACTGACACAGTCCGACTGTTTTGATACAGACACAGTCTGACTGTTTTGATACTGACACAGTCTGACTGTTTTAAAATTGACACAGTCTGACTGTTTTGATATTGACACAGTCTGACAGTCAACCTCCGCGCAGTGATATTGTAGCCAATAATCCCTGCCACCACACAATTTACGTGACGATAGCTGAGGCCATGAGATTACAAAATTACATTACACTAGGTAATGCTTGGTACAGCAAACTCTTGCCATAACCGACAGGCAAATTGGCAATTACAGCATCACCTTCGAGAAGATGTCGAAAAACACTCAACACTCAACCTGTTTTGGCTTGGGTGTAATCTCTTTATTAAATTTATGCACAGCTTCTGTTATTTTCTCAACGGAATACATGTTTGTTTACAAGTAACCAAGTAACTGGTGTGCGAATTAAATATATATTTTTTATGAATAAATTATTGTTGTTACCAGATACCGTTTTTCACACTATTTTCCTATATTATGAACAAAGCAAGTTGAAATATTGACCTTAAATATATTTAATCAAAACATTAAACCTGGATTTCAGCTATAAATGTGTGTGGTGGCAGTGGTTACTGTAACAGATAGGGGAATAACCACTGCGGGGAGTTTGTCTGACTTTTCTGAGACTGACAGTCTGACTGGTTGGATTGACTGGTACCTTGTTATCCTTGGTCATGTTATGCATCATGGACACTCGGTCTGACACACATTTGCTCACATCTACCTTCTTAGGTTCAAGACGTCGGGGACCTGCAGAATGGCCTCTTGCATCTGAACACACAATAAATATAAGCACTTTAATGAATTGTTCAACAGGTTTCTTGTGTTTAAGTAAAGATATGACGGAAACTGTACCACAGAAAAACTGAGTAAGTGATATGAAAACAAGTGTTAATAGACAGATAGCTACAACTGTAGGCAATTAGCTCCACATAACTTTTAATTCTGAATTCAAACAGACGTATGTGTAACAATAACACTAGTGCTTGGTTTGGAAATTACTGGAAAGATGAAACACAAAAGAGCCATGTGGACATTCTACAAACTAACACAGAAGGAAGTGACGTGTGTATTGTCAATCTGATCAGATGTCATGTATCTAAAGAAAAGGTGGAACTGAAGACCAGTTTTCATTTAATACCATAATTACTTTAATAATAACAATATCTTTATTTCAAGAGAATAACACATATGGCTAACATGTGGTCTTTCATATAACAAGCTTTAGATTCGAAAAACGTCAAAGTCCTGTAACTCCGCCAAAAATTAGCCCTTCATGAAAATCGGACGAAAAACCTAGGAGAAGTTGAGTAGGCAAGAAAGCGGGACAGACAGATACGTACTGACGGACATAATGGCTATTTCGGAAAGCATAAAAAGGCAGAAACTGAAGAACAGGTTTCGTTTAATACCACAATAACTTTCATATAAAGTTAATAAAATATTGCGCTTTTTAACGATAGTTTTACTGGATGATGAATAGACCCAGACTACAATTCATCGCTTAAGCTTGATCTAATTCTTTGAGCGAAATGTAATTTTTGACATATATTATCTACAAATGTTTATATGTGTGATACTGTTATTATTGTTGTAAATATTGAGGAAAACTTTATAATAAAAAAAACTTGATTGGCATTTGGCCAGAAGAGCTCGAAACAGAAAAGATATGTGTACCAGTTGTGCTTGGTTCTGACGCTGTAGACTGTATTGTATCATGAGGTTTGTTGCTGGACTCGGCGGGAAATTTAATCATGTCATATAGGTCGTGCCATCTGTCACCTTTCATTACCGGGTAGTTGAGCTCCCGGGGCAGGGCTGACACACCCGACAGGCCACCGGACCGCTTCACTTGCTCTAGCGTGAGACCTAAAGGTGAAAATGTTCAGTATAAACCTACATAAAACATACTAAAAATGAAAAAAACATTTGTATGTCTTACATACGTCAGGGTATCAAATTAATCTAGCGAAAAAAAGCGGCATGGCTTTAAAACAAATACTTGTAAAACAGACTTACAAAGAAAACATATCTACCTAAACTTGTTGATTACTTAAATAATTATAACTGCGAAAACACAAAATAAAAAGTTGTGCTACACATGGCACATGGATTGCTAATCGATCAAATAACTCCACTACTTGACCATGCATTAAAAAAATCAAGCTGAATGGATAAAATCAGATAAGTCATGAAAACATAAACTGTGTCACCCTACCTGGTTCATACAAAATATCACTTGTGAAGATATTTTTGATAAGCATGTTCGCGCACAGGCGGATACCTTTGATGTACCCATACTTGCGGTTGAGGTACATAGACAATATATACTCAAAATCCAAACACAGAATAGTCCAGCGTGTGGAGAGTGGAGCCGGACCATTGTTCTCTGTATTAATAATAAGAATAACATGCACTTAGAAGTCAAGATAACCAGAACTTGTACCTTAACTTGGATGTAATCCATTGAGCATAAAAGTTATTTACGGGGAGAATAAACGGGTCACCCAAGTGGTGATCGAAAAAAGAAGAAAAAAAAAAATATATATATTCATTCATTTTCATTTTACGCTAAAGATGCATATATAACATTAATTACAATAATCAAAGTTTTAAAATAAGCATGTCAAGGGCTCAGCGCAAAACTATTCTAACTACATATGAATAAAGAAGGAGATGGAATAGTTTTGCATTGAGCCCTCGAATTGTATTTTCAAGATTATATCAAATAGGATGTATCACATATTATCATAATGTTTCTTATATCACAGATTTGAATATCATAAAATGCTTGTACTTGTGAAAGTATATCATATATGCACTAGCATGAGAGAATATATCATAGAAATGTGTTAAAAAAAAAAAGTTCTCCCATAGCCGAGGTCTCCACAAGCAGGCTTAACAAACAGTAGGCATGTAATATATAGGCTCATTTCATTTCATTGTATTTCAGGCTAAAGATACATATATAGAGGATCTAACATGAGTACTCATTCATTATTGAATTTATTAAACGAGTTGGCAAAATGATATAATGCTAGGCTCTTGCCGAGCATTATATCATTTTTGCTAACGAGTTTAATAAATTCAATAATGAATTTATTAAACGAGTTGGCAAAATGATATAATGCTAGGCTCTTGCCGAGCATTATATCATTTTTGCTAACGAGTTTAATAAATTCAATAATGAATGAGAACGATTGTTAAATTCTATTTATCACATGACTCACATATCGACTTTTATTGCATTTTGCCTGTCGCTTTAACGCGAAACCGACATAAACCGTGGGAATTGGATTATAGTCATTATAGATTTTTTTGACAGTGCATACTAGGCTTATTTGCATACTTCTATAACTAGTGGTATATCGAAAATATAGAATGGTGTTATACCACTCCCACACAGTAAGTTATGTGATAAATACAATTATAAGTTTCGATAATCACAGTTCTATAATAAGCATAAATTATCAAGATGATATCACACAGAATATATCACATATTATCACAATGTTTCTTATATCACAGATTTGAATTTCATAAAATGCTTGGCAGTGCCCCAGATAAATTTTTGACCTATTGGGTATTTCACTCATAAAATTAAAATCAATTGAGTGAATTTCAATTTTTTCAAAAATAATAGGGTGATTTGGGGATCAAATGTAAAACAAGCAAGGTAACTCTAACTTGTTAACTATAATGAAATCTTTACCTAGGGATGGCCCATAAAGCCAGTATGGCAGTTAAGTCAGCTAATCAAATTAAGAAAATAAACCACCTGGCTATCAGCTATTAAAAAAGTCCCGCTTATGAACAAATTGTATTACGAGCAAACACAATGTTCACAAGAAGCAGCATACAAAGAAATGGTGTACAACTATTCCCTACCTTTGACTGTCAGTGCCGTAACTGCGTGGACTGATCCTCGGGTGGCCTTACTCACAAATGGAAACTGTAGCCAAGTGGATGTAGACTTGAACTCCTTAAACAGATTGGAGAACGAAATCCTCACAACGAGATTGTCCTGCGTTGCCACGTCGATGTGTACGACAAAGTACTTTGTTGGGATGGGTTTGATAAGGAGGTACATGTATCGGCCTGTCAGACCGAGGGACTGGGAGCTGGTCTTGGGCAACTGTATGTAGTTGCCAGCAGGAATAGAGCCGGTGATTCTGTATACAGTGGACTTGATGGATTTTTCCTGAAATGGAAACATAGTGTTAACAAGCATCTGAAGATTCCAGTGGTTTTTTTTTCTTTTGGGGGAATGGGTTTCGGGCCCTTTAGAGGGGAAAAAATTGATGTGAAATGGAAAAAGGGGGAATTTCGACAAAGTTAAAATAAAGATAGTAGTTTTTTTATATGCATTAAGTCGCAGTCTTTCATTTAATACTAAATTTACATCAAGAACATGTTTGATGGAGATTGATGGACATGTTATGAATTATGCTCTCAAATTTTCCAAAGACATTCAATATTTATAGAAAATTCAAATCTTACTTAAAATTAGAAAAACAAATGTTCTTTTATAACTCTCAATTCTTAATCAAGTAAAATCTGCTTTAATACGTTATAAATGTATAATAAATACTATATATACATGTACAATGTATTGTTTTCCAAAAGAGTGGTTGAGTCAAATTATTTGTAGGAAAGATATATAAATTATATGCATAAGCTTTCATCTCCCTAGTACTACGCGGCAAGTACCCATTCTTATACATATAACTTACCATAACTGTGGTGACTTCCCCTTCTTTTGTTGATTTCTTCCATGATCCAATGTTGAAATGTTTAAAAACATTAACATAAGGATGCTGCCACACTGTAAACAGGAGATACAATATATATAAATGTAACACAGATTTACTGAAGGCATTTCACAATGTAAAAATGTTATATTTTCGCTTTCAACTGGATGCATTTTATGACAAATACACCGTTAAATAGTTGAGCGAGCATACTGGCCGCACTTTTACCCTTTGATTTACTTCACTGGCGATGAGGATAATTTGGTCAACCAGGCACACTGGCACTGGAGCCGCAGATATTATATATACAAATAAAAAAATATGATATCCCCCTATTATCTATATAACACATGGTAGACATCTTTGATATGACCAACCTTGTTTCGAAGGCTGTATCTTTGTCAAATTACAGAATTGATTCAAATCCTCTACACAGTTTGTTAGGTCTGACTCCCATTTATCACATTAAATTCACAGTTCTTATGAAAACGCACGCTGTGCGAAGAACTTTAAGTAAAATCGCCGATTTCTGCCGTAAAATCATTTCCTACTGATCCGAGCTTCTGGTTTTATCGAGAAGTTCTGAATGCCCAATAGGATCACCAGTTACAAAGACCCATTCGCAACTTCTCTAATATTTAACTGTTTGTACAAACGATACTTGATTAGTCTTGATCATCTTCGACGCTTGATTGTCTTGAAAACAAGCAATCGTCGCAGATGATCTAGACTAATCAAGTCTCGGTTCGAGAAGTAAGTACAGCCGGAAGCGCGGATCAGTAGGAAATGTTTTTACGGCAGAAATCGGCGCTTTTACTTAAATTTCTCCGCACAGCGTGCGTTTTCGTACAAACTGTGAATTTAATGTGATAAATGGGAGTCAGACCTAACGAACTGTGTAGAGGATTTGAATCAATTCTGTAATTTGACAAAGATACAGCCTTCGAAATGTGGTTGGTCATATCAAAGATGTCTACCATGTGTTATATAGATAATAGGGGGATATCGTATTTTTATATTTTATATAATATCTGCGGCTCCAGTGCCAGTGACCAGGCACCACGTTTCTTAGAGACCGGAAGAGCTAGGTCAGCTCTTAAAAGTATAGGATGGAGGAGTGTGGTGATACTGGGCCCGGTTAGCTCAACTGCTTGTATTAAAGCGAGGTGTCCCCGAGTTTCAGTCCCGTATAACTGCACTTTCCCCTTGGTTTACTTCATTATTTATTGATTTATGAAATTACTAAACACAGTTGCATTCAATATAATTTGTACTATTAAAACAATTTTTAAAATAAATTTAAAGCTTTTGCAAATTTCATACCCCACCCACAACATGAATTATTTGAAACCGAAACAAGTTTCAGCATGAATAGTAAACACTGTTATTTTTTGTAAAATTGAATACAACAAATTATACATACGCTGCGCCATGATTAATATAAACTAATTAGGTTGCAATTTATCTATTGTTATCGGTTGCTTTCACGTCTTTTGGTTAAATCCAGGATAAAACATTATTGATTAGAGTTTTTGTTTTGGTTTTGCCGCCATGTTTGTTTACTGTCATGCGCAGCTGTGACTTCCGATGAGGCCCGTCAGAACAAGTTCCCGTGCCCTCAACTATAGCCTGAAAAACGAGTGTAAATCGTAAAGTCAAATAAAAAAGACAGGTGTGCTGGAGGGCCTGAGAAGTTATGTTTGTTACGTTATTTCTATCACATGTCTGGCTATATGTCTTTTTTTTAATGAAAATTCATACAAAAAGGAGCATTTTTAGCTTTATTTGTGAACACTCTAACACCTTCATTTAATAGTTGATCTTGACCAAACTTTTCCAGATTGTTGATATTAATGAAAGCTCAAACAAACCACTAACGGAATAGGAACACTAGACTAGGCCACTGTATTTATTAAAAATGCCATATTCTGTCCAGTGAACACTCTAGCACTTTCATTTTGTTTTTAATCTTCACCAAACTTTGTCAGTGTCTTTATGTTCAGTGGTAGAGCGCCGAACTTCAGATCAAAAGGGTTCGATCCTCGCCGTGGCCATGTTATTTATCCTTGAGATAATTAATCCACATTGCTTAGTACTGGTTCTACCCAGGAAACCTGCACATAATCTTCGAAAGGGGGTGTTGCAGTATCGATAGATAGATAGAAAGTTCGCACACTTTTGAAAACCTGCAAGATCGGATTAGTAATATTGGAGTTACGGCTCTTGTTATACTAAAAATACCATATTATACCTTGTGAACATGTAGCACCTTCATATTGCATTGATTCAGGCCTGCCAAAACTTTTTAACACAAAGTCCTGAGATTTTAAAATTTAAAGATATAAAGCGCGCGAAAAACATTTTTAAATGGAAATTTGGAGCGCGCGACTTGATTTTCGCTCTTGTTTTTTAAAGCGCAAATTTGAATTCTTTATGCAAGTAATACACGTTTATGCATTGTTTAATATCTATAGAAAATAATAGATCAGCATACTTCAACGTGCACAAAATGGTTTGTTTTAGGGAGAACAGCGTTGTTTTAGGGAGGACAGCGTAATTCGAACCCTTGGGCATTAGAATTAGAATTAGTTATATCTCTACCAAAACAGTTTTTTCATAAAAGTGCATTTACTTTTCTACACAGATGCGTGCTAAATTCAAATAAAAATTCTTCATAACTCTGTCTGAATCTGAATCTGTACGATGTAGGACCTGTTACGACAAGAGAGGCTATTGCTGTTAGTAGTACTTTACGAGAGCTGATTGAAGCTCTCCAATGATGGCGTGCATACGAAACTGTCTTCAAGATGATTCCAATCAATAATTGTCTTTGGAAAGAAAGAGTTTTTATATTGGTCGTTCTTGCACTGTATTGTTTTGAAACACTTTGAATTATTTAGCACCTGATTGTCTATAATGTTATTGGCTTGAAAGTCACTGAAAGCTTTTGCTTTAATACGGCGTGTAGGTCTTTCAGGAATTAGATATTCTTGGCAAAGCTGGCACCAGCCCCTCGACCACCTTGTAGAAGAAGACGGGTCGGTTCATCTTCCTTCTGTCTTGGAGCTACGGTAGCTTCAGGTTGGACAGCATTCGTGTGACGCATCTCTTAAACAAATTATAATCATCGTGCACAACAGCAGATGTTATAGTGATACCACATACAAGGATTTGCTAGTTCCTCACACTTGCTATTTTCGTTAGCTTGACCAATTAAAGAAGCGACAGATATATTGCTGCTATTGCACATGTCGTTATGTCACTGAAGAAACTAATTATGCCCCAGGTGTTAATTGTATATTCAGTCAGAGGATAACACGGATGACCCCCATTGATTTACTACTCTGACTAGGGAGCGTAACAGGACCAATTCGAGAAATTCGAGCTGATAAACTGAAAATATAGCTGTTAAATCATGACTATGTTTTGTTGGAAACTCCGGAGATTGTACACTTAATCCGGAGATCAGGAGAGCGAATGAAAAATCAATCCGGATTTTATCCGGAGATTTGGCAGGCCTGTAATGATTGTGGCAATTTTGAAAACCAGATAGATCAGATTAGTAACACCGGACATATGTTTTGGTTCTAGCTCCTTCATAACTCCTAAACTGCAAATGGACTTTTTATAAAACTTCACAGAAATGTTAATCATGATAAGAAGGTTTGTATAGCGAAAGAATCGAGTCCGTACCTCAAAGGCCAAGTCCACACTTTTAGACCAAGGTCATGTATCCTTAAACTACTGAAGGAATTTTAATAAAACTAAACAGAAATGTTAAGCATGATAAGAAGGATTGTCGCGTGCACAAATCAGGTCCTTACATGAAAATGTCAAAGTCACTCTGGAGGTCAAAGGTCAAATGAGTCAAAAGTGTGCCTCAGCCATAACTTTAAAAGTACAAAAGAGAAGTTCATGAAAATACACCCAATTTGTATAATCATGACCCATGCAAGACTCAGGTCCGTTTCTCAAAGATGAAGGTCATACTTGGAGGTCAAAATTTAATGCCAAATGAGTCAAAATCGTGTTTCAGAAATAACTTATAATGTACAGAGAGGATTTTAATAAAACTATACAGAAATGTTTGTCATGATGAGAAGATGTGTCATTCATAAGATTATGGTTTGTACCTTAAAGGTCAAGATAAGACTTGGAGATCAAAGTTCAAACGAGTTAAAAGTGTATCTCAGCTATAATTTTAAAAGTATGAAAGGGGAATTCGATGAAATCCCCTGACAAAATAGCCATGTCACCAAGAAGATCGTACGCAGGCCCTATTGGACTTCTTGTTTAAACATATTTCTAAACAAAGCACAAATCATTTACATATCATGTCTAGATATTTACGTGGGAACACCATTTTGCCCTTTTCCAACTTTCATGTGTTATGCTCATTGCCTACATACGACTGAACTTGTCGTCTGAACAGTTTACGAATTGCTTTCAAACTTGGCATGCTTATCATCATTATGCCCTTGGATCCAATTTTTTTCATGCAGAGTTACCAACCTTTTTCGACTTAGATTTTCAATGTCCCTTGCCTGCAAAAGACAACACGTGTCATCAAAAGACAACACGTGTCATCTCAAAGAAACTAACCCGCCAAATAATGGCAAAATTGCACTACACAACCGTGTATCAAAACTCTGTCCAGGTGTTGAGGTTATATAATGCATATTTGCCAATAAAAAGTAAAGGTTTATTAACGAGTTCTAAAATAACCGTGATTGAATATGCGTAAAACGAATGATGAGTTGGCGTCTTAATTCGACGCTCCAGTTTTGGGGTTTGGCATGGCTGGTTAAAACCGTTTATAGTGTGTCAAAAGAGTTATATATATATACTGAAAGGGGAAAAAAACACGACACGGGAATTTCCGCTACATATATATTGTATATACTGCACACTTAATTCCATATTCCATGGAAAATCCCAAGATGTTTTGTAAAAAAAAAAAGTTGCAGTTAGTTAGAGAAAGAACACAACTGTGATGTTGAAGACGTTTTAATCACAGTACACGTAACAAGAAATTCATAAATGCTGAAGTTCCTCATTGAAAAATTGAGCCAGTTCAGTACAGTAATCAACGTAAAGAGTTTGCAAAATTTTGCATCCTAAGTTTGCTCACATGCTTGAGCCAAACGCGTATTCTGTCAATAATGACATTTTGCAGGAATACTATTTGCTGTGTTACGTGACGTTTTAGTCTTTTTTCCGAAAGGAAAGATCTTACGTAGCCATGTATCATTCGATTAACAGCAGCATATTGTACATACAATATATAGCTGAAATTCCAGTGTCGCGTTTCTTTTTCCTTTCAGTACATGTACACAAATTGCTTATACTACACTATTATATACACCTAATTCCATGTAATATTCCAGACATATCTCAACGTGTTTTGTATAAAAAGGGGCTACAACTAATTACAGAAAGGACAACTCTGTCATGTAGTAGACCTTTTAATCAAAGTATACTTTGTTGTATATGAAATTCATAAATGTTGAAGTTTCGCTTGAAAAAGTCAAGCCATTTCAGTATTGTGTTTAATGTTAAGTAGATTGCAATGTTTAAAGCCTAAGTTTGCTCACCTACTTGAGCCAAATGCACTTTCTGTCGATAATGAGTTTGGTGGCGGGATAGCTACTTTATGTTTACAGATTGGCTTCAAACTTGGCATAGGTCTTCAACATCATGTGCATTACCAACATAATTTGTATCCGACAATATTCAACAGTCTTTACTTTTTCGACTTATGTTTGTTTTGCGTCCGTTGTAAACTCACCCAGGAGTTTGAATTGCTTCCAAACGTGTCGACGTGCCGTAAAACACCATTCATTCATTCATTCATTCATTCCAAACGTTATACACTTCTTTAAGATCATTTGCAGTTGTTCCCCTGGAAATAAATTTTAGATCTGACAACCTTCGGCCCTTTTCAACTTAGATTTTCTAGATTTGATTGCCTTCAAAGTATGACAATATATGTGACCTTAACTCTTCCAACAGGGTTAACCCACTGCCTCCTAACTTGGCTATGATCTTATTCAGTCATTTGTTGGAGGCAACGACCCTAAATATTTATATTTTTTTTATTTGTTTGATCTTACAAGTAAGCCATGTTTGCGAAGAGCTCATAGTACATGGAGAACCACCAAGAGTAGAAACGAATGCCCATGTAAGAACCTTAGTACTAGTGGTAGGAACACAGATGATAGGGAAATCATTCGATAGGTGGTAACTAAGACTTAGGAAGATAATAAGGATATCTCAGTTTATTTCCAAGTTATATTGTATACGTAATGCAAGACAGGAAAATAAAGTCGCCGTGACCTTTTGACCTACTTTCCCCAAAATCAATAGTGGTCATTTATTTACTTATTTATTTACCGTAGGTACTTTTTGTTTAAAGTTTCAAGAATATTGGTCTAATAGTTTACACATTACACAGCGTAATGCTGGACAATGTGACCTTGTTAACCAGCAATGGCAATGTACGTACCTATGCCGATGAGCGTGGGGGTTCCGGAGTTAACGCGCAAAATGCGTAAGTTCATATGAGGTCATAGCAATCTTGACCATTGACCTACTGACACCAGAAACAATACAGTTGTTCCTCTCATCAGAGCAATGATCATATGAAGTTTCATTCGGCTGAGTGTTATATTTTCGAAGTTATATCGTTGAATGAGAAATTGATTACGGACCGACATACATAAGGACAACCATGGTTATACTATACCACGTTCCGAACGGGCGTATACAAGTAATACATCATACTTCTCCACGTATTTCCGATGTAGCCATCAAAACATGAATTTTCTCTGATATATATACTAAACCAAATTGCTAAGTATCAACCTAAGAATATGTCAATAATATTCTGATCGTTTTGTGTATTTTGTGCTTGATTAGAGATACGGTTAAACTGCAAAATAATGAGTGTAAATCGTCTATTCTGATTGCATGAACATATTTTAAAACTTTTAAGTCAATGTGTTTTCTTAGAAATAAGTTATAACACTTATACAACTGGGTATATAGGATTTTATTAAGTACTTCGAATTAGTGAAGCTTTCGATGTTCCTAGTTCTAAAATATGCCAGTTAAAATTATTTTGACATCATGTTTTACTAGCATTACCACTACAAATGCGTTTGCAAAAGACATTTTCGAAATATTTAATGTTAACGCTGAATTACAGTTACTTGAATTTCAAACAATATTCAATTTAAAGGGAAGTAATTTAAGATTATCCATATTTCATTTTTTATAGACGGAGACGATAAAGGGGTCACATTTTTTTTCTTCTATTGTTTCATACCAATTTTAAGAATTTTATACCTTTAAGCGATCTTTGACTCATGTTATGTGTTTTATCTGCACATTTCATGTTTTCATATAAAGGGAGTGTAACTCTCAAAAAATGTAACAATTTAAACAAGAAATAAATGTTTTACAAACTATGGGTCAAAACAAAATACTTATCATATATCTTTTCTAAAATATATTTAAAATAAGAAAGTCAGTTAAGATACAAAAGTTGATACTTAGCAATTTTGTTCAGTGTATATATCAATGATACACACGGTCCTTTAGTAAAGAAGAGTATATTTCAAGGATCATGACTGCCAAGTCGTTAAGTACGTACTTTGTGGGTTTCTATAATTTTTGTATATTCATATATACATGATCATCTTTGTATTATACTTACATTGCCTATTAATTCGGCTTAGTTCGTTAGAGGATATAGCCTGTTTGACATGTGAATACTGTCCCGTTTACTGGGATGACAATAGGGTAAGAGTGAGGTTTGGTGCACCCTAGAACCTGGTTTAAACCCCCCCCAGCGGCCTTTTTGCCACTCCCCGTTCCAAGGTGGTACCCATATTACCAACCCTTTTGTGTTTGTGATTTCACATATTTTGTTTCCTTGTAAGTGTCGTTTGTTTTGGTTGTCTGTGTTCTGTGAATGCTACATTTCCTGTTCGATATGTGTACAGATTTCGCTTCCGGATAACTCGAACAGTTTTTATCCGATTAAGCGGACGCTTGGTAGGTAGTATCATTGTATAGTGCAGATTATATTGTCAGAAGGTTCCGGTTCAATTGGCTTTGCCAGAGTTGTCACCCTTTGTTCATTGGAATTAGAGGAACTTATTTGTTTCTGGGCAACTCTTTCTTGTTTTATCCAGTCAAGATAAAACTTTGTAGGTAGTATCATTGTAACATGTACACATGCATATTCTCAGGAGGTTCTGGTCCAATGACTTTTGCTGGAGTTATTGCCCATTGTTGTTTAAAATAAGAGAAAGTATTTGTTTCTGGATAACTCTAAGTTTTCATCCAATCGATATGAAACTCGGTAGGTAGATCATAGCAATGTGTACATGTGCATATTGTAAGAAGGTTCTGATCGAATAACACAAGAGTTATTACCCTTTGTAGATACCAATTAGACTAAATAATATTTGCTAATAGTTATTTCTATCTTCAGAAGGGACGTATAATCGTATGGCGTTGCCCTTACCGCTGTCCATACTTTTTTGTTTCTACACGGGATTATTACAATACAATTTTTAAATGTATCACAAATAGAAAGAGTTTTGACAGGCACTGCAATATTTTGTCAGCAGGTCAAGGACATATTGACCCGACACCTAGAAAGTGCTTTTCACATAAAATTATTACCAAACGGGCGTATAATGCACCATTGACAGCACTCTTGTTATACATTTTGGGGGAAAAGACCATGCAACACTTCTATTGATGTCCGACTTATTTGTATGCATGTAGATGTGAAAAAATTAACCCCAGCATAAGATTTAGTCATACTGATTGTGTCCCTTACAAGTCCATTTGTGATGAATTTTATACTAGCGCATACATGGACACTGAAAGCCCATTCCTGCAAAAAACGCAAATCGACAACATTAAAGGGACACGGCAATTTTGATTTTTATAAACTTGTGGCATCCCATTAGATTTCTACATATCATGCATTTCTTCAATCATTACTATCAATTATAAGAATAGTATAAAGCTAAATATGTTTGCATATTGCTAACCTTTAATTTTAATGCACCAATAATATATTTGAATTTATGATAGAATAAGAAGACAATGTAAAAATTCAAAATTTTATTTAATTACATGCAACCATGTTTAAAGTCTAAATGATACTGGATTAATACATTCAGGCACTACATTGTAATGCTTGATAAAAACTTCAAGACTGCCATGTGTCCCTTTAAAATGAAACGTTGAAGTAAAAGCGTTATGTGCTAAATAGAATCTTACACAGCCTTATAACCTATCATGTTATCCATTTGGTTACGAAAGTCAATAATAGTCATTCATAATATGCTTCATAAATATATGATCATCTCTAGATGTTTTGAATTGAATTGAATTGGATTTTATTGTCGCACCAACAGCTAAGGTCATATGGCGACTTTCAAGCTTCCACTGGTGGAGGAAGTCCCCAGGTGCCCCTCCGTGCAATTTGCGTGCACGGGCGGGAACCTGGGTAGAACCACCGACGTTCCGCAAGCCAGCTAGATAGCTTCCTCACATAAAGATTCCTAGGCCCTTGACGGATCGAACCTACAGCGGTGAGGGGCAAATGATTGCAAGTCAGAGACTCTAACCACTCGGCCACGGACGCCCCAGATGTTTTGAAAAGGAATATTCCATTAAAACATACAAGGGACCCCAGGAAGGCACTTTTGAAATTGAACACCAACCCATAGATGCAAAACAGAGTTTAAAGAACCAAATTTTAGAAAATACGGTTCACCCATAGGGCCATAGATGCTTATCAAATTGCCTTCCTGAGGTCCAGGGTATGTTTTAATGGAATAGCCCAAAATGCTTAAAAATGCATTTTTACATGTCTATACTGGTTATGGAAGAAAAACTCAATAATGACTCATTGTAATTGTTTATTTTCAGTTTAACTGTATGAACATTAAAACAAAATATAATCAATATAAACATACATGTACACAGTTAAGAGAATAGAAATTTGGTCCTAGAAGTGTCACAGTCCTATTATAAACACATTCAGTCATACATACTGTTTAATTGGATCTTTCGTTAGTTATATTGGTTATAATTGATGTCGGATTCCAATAGAGCACAGTAACTGCAAACAGGATTAAACAAGGCAGTCCCCCACTGTAAAAATGTATCGAAAGATCCAAATAAACAATAACATTTCTTTGAACTATGCATTTCAAATGATAAATTGGTTACCTAGGCTTAATTCATCCAGGTGAATTATATGTTTATCTTTCACTGTTACATCAACATCAGAATACATGTTATCACAAACATACTCTCATCTCATCAATAAATACATGTATAAATATCAGTCCCTGAGAAGTAATGACAAAATATGCATTTGGAATTATGCTAAACTCTGAAAATAAATAAATATGAAAATATAACACAAAATTGAAACATCATACAAAAGTAATACATTAAAATATCTGATACAACATTAATATACTGAATGGTTTAAGAAACGCATGAGATTTACCTCTATATACAGTATGTATAATATGCCGCTGTTATGGCTACATTAGACCTTTTCTTTTGGGAAAAGACAATCATTTTTACCCCTTTAAAGTTTCATTATTGATAGAATACACACACATTGGAAAGCAAAGGCTGTAAAATGTGATACAATCACTTTACATTAAATACCGCTAAAACTTTTTTTAAAGTAGAAAAGCCTTTAAGAATTTCATATAACAAAGTGTTCCGTGATTAAAAAGTCTATTACAGAACAGTTACCAAGCTATGGCCTTTTTTTTTTTTTTACAAAACACCTTGGGATTTCTACGGAATATTATTCTGAATTGAGTGTATATATTATATACATTATAAACAGGGTGGCATTTTGATTTTTTACAGCAAAAAAAAGTAAACAAAGCGTTCGATTCAGGTAGGGTTTTTCTTCACAAATTCCTTAATATTTAACGATTTTTTTTCAAATAACGAGCATATACCCTTATAATATGGGCTCTTCCTTCCGCCGCAAATGGTAATTTGATTTATCTATTACTTTCTGAGATTAGCCCTCCTGAAGTCTTGAAAACTAAATAAATGTATGACCGTGTACATTTATCTAAAAAAATTCTGAATGAACCGAATATCATTTTGCAGAGGAGAGAGCTCATATTGTAAGGGTTTGTGCGCGTTATTTGAACAAAATTTGTTAAACATTAAGGAAGTTATGAAGAAAAAACCTACCTGAATCGAGCGCCTTTACATTTTTTTGCCGTGAAACCGATAAAAAAGTCACTTGGTTTCCCCACCTTGATATAGTCAAATGTGTGACGATTAGTTTATTTATCCTTTCAGTATATTAATACGCATATAAATATAAATACAAAATGAAAGACAAGGTTTGAACTAGAAACTTCTGACGGACCTCTGTATTTTCAAATATACATGCAGTGACACACATGATCACTGAAGGAATTTAATGCTGATTTATTATTATTATTATTTAATAAAGAGATCTATACACAATTTATTATCACATCATAGTGACCAGGTGACATAAGCAAGATCACTGAAGATACTAAATGCTGTAAACAAACCATTAAAGCAGCAATCCCGCCAAATAACGACAAAATTACACCTCAAAACCGTATATCAAAACTCTATCGTATTCACGTCATAATTTTAATAATGTACATGTGACAAAAAAAAAGAAAAAGAAGAAGTTTCATAGAATACCTGTGATTGAAATGTGTAAAATGAATTACGAGTTGGTAACTTAATTCGGCACTCCAGTTTTAGGGTTTGGTCGGGCTGGTTAAAACCGTTTATATTGTGTCTATACTCGTAGAGATTGGATTCTCAAAATATGTAAGTTATATATATATATATACCTTATCATCAGTAGGTTTAGCAACGGTGTACATATATTGTATAATTAACATGTCGCCAGTTAGCAATCATTTATCCATTTTAACCAATCAAACCAATACTATACCTCCGACAAGCAATAGCACGTGCAACAGTATAATAAAGCACATGCAACTGTATTATAATATAACCTATTGTCAATATACTCCGACATCAACAATAGGGCGGAGATATCTAAGAACTGGCGACATGTTAATGTGGCTGTTGTTGGTCGGATAGCTACTTTAATTTAATAAAGAGAAATATACACTTGATTATCACATCAACATAAACTAGAGCTATCACAGAGGGTGATGAATACCCACGCTTTTCTTTTATCCTAAATCAAACAAGGATTCATAATTCTGTAACAAATTAGGCAATCAACAATAGGTGATGTAGAGGGATATAAGGTCATCAGTTGTTATGAGTATATGAAGTATGGGAACAACCCATTCAAAACTGTTTTCGAAATGCTAGTAATACAAATGTGGTAAGCGACGTGATTTAGAAATACGGTATTTGAGTTAAGCTCTAGGAACTGAAAATTTATATACATTTTCACCGTTATTTTTACCTAAGCCTCAAAATAGTAATACAACAAAACTGTATTAAAAGGACCGGGGAATAGTATCACCCTAACCAAGGACCCAGGGTAAAACATAATGAAACTAGAAACCTGTCCATACGATACTGATGTATTAATAAAAAAATTGTCTTTAGGACAACATTCATTTCAAGATTTTTGACTATTCCAAGGAATATAACTTTGGAATTTCTGAGGCGATGGGGCCGATTATCAACTTGGTTGAGACATTGTGCCTATATACAATATGACCAAGTTTGGAGAAGATTGGAAAACAATTACCCAAGTCCAAGTCTGGACGGACACACGCATGGACCGACCAGGGCTTTTTCCAGGTATTTTGGGAAAAAGGACCCTCGTAAATTTCAGAAATTTCTCGTAAAAACGACCAAATTGGGAATTTTTTTCATCGCTAAAATTGAGAATTGTCTGTGTCTACAATTGTAAGTTTGGGCGAGGTAAAAGCCAGGTATTTGGGAAAAAGGACCCTTGTAAATTTGGGAAAGTTTTCGTAAAAAATACCAAATTCGGAATCTTTTTCATCGATAAAATAGAGAATTGCTTATGTCTACATTTGTAAGTTTGGGCAAGGTAATAGCCTAAAGGTATAATTAGGAACACTGTTATATCAACAAGATACCACTTATATTGATTAGTATGCATCTGTACAACATACAGGTAAAAATAAAATGTTTTAGATCAGATTTTTTTCTCTTTCAACAATTGGGAATGGGTCCGTTTTTCACCAAGAAAAATCCCAGCGACGAACAGGAGTAACACTATAGGTAAACAAAGAAAAACAATGAACAGTAACGAAACAACTACCACCACCACAATCTGTTAGAAATAGTAAAGTATATTTTTTCTGACAAAAACTCATTAAAATACCACAAGAAACTGTACAGATAAAACGTCACTGCTGGCATGTTTTTATCTTTCAACTGTTTCAATGACCTAGATTTGTGATTTATTAACTAATCTAGTTTGTTTAAAAAAGATATATTCACAAATTGGTAAGTACTAAACAAGAAACGCCATGTTTACAATCATGTCACAACACCAATATTCGAAAGTGTCGATTACTGAGCAGTCGAATATTAGAATAATGGCCAAAAATCCAATTTTGTAATAAAAGAAGCTCAACCGAATATCTTTCATGAGTTTAACGCTACTCCATCTCGTTAATTGAGAACATATCTATTTTTTTGGAACTTTCCTCAGAGAATATCAGTATTTTACGCTGACAGAATGGGTTTTAGAATTTATGTCAAAATATGAAGAGGTCAATGCAAAACTATTGTAAATATGTATATAGCGAGAATAAGATACAATAGTTTGGCGTTGATCCCTCGATACAAGGTTATACCCTGGCATAATGTATCACTGAGTTGCCGTGGCAATATGGGTTTTGATATTTACGTCTATATATATGGTGTTGTCCTTGCAAAACATATCGCTGAGGAGTGTTTCCGTGGTCATGAATCTCAGACGGCCCCTTTGAGAAAATGAGGTCACTCCTTCGGTTCTACATCGTGGAACGTTGGTACAACGAACATCTTCAGAAAAAACGGCCGAGCCAGAATCCTGCCTCAAAACAGTAGTCTCGCACGTTGCATTGAATGGAAAGAAAAGTTCGTCGTCAAACTGTCCGTTCTCCAATGTGACAAACAGTGACGCGTAACTTTCGTTCTTCTCCGTGTGACCGCTGAATTCTAGAGAGACGTGGAGCTTGTAACCAGGGCAACCCGTGTAGAATGATTTACTTCGGTACTTCTCCTGACCTTCTTCACGCGTGATTTTCCAGTGTAACCTGCCATTGTAACTGGTCAGCTGGGTCTCGGTTATCTCCTTCACCTTCGTGGCAAACTCGACAACCTTATGTTCAAGCATTCTAAAATTGAACAACTGAAGCTTATGTGTATGTATTTCTGTTTTCTATACTGAGCAAAAATAAAAACTTAACCCATAGATTTAGACACAATGAAATTATATTTTATTTAATCGTATAAGCCAATACCTTTGTTAAAGGCCAGCACTGTCATGAAAACAATATTCATTGAATCAAACTTGTGGGAAAACTTATTCCCCCTGATTTGGTTTAAACAGCATTTCCAGGTCTTGTGGTTAAAACTTTGAGTTAACACAGTTTTGTTATATTGAAATAAACAGAGAATGACCTCATCACCACAAAAACAGAGAAAAGACGCTGATAAAAATATAGTGATTTTGCAATTTGAATAAAACATGTTTTAGCAGCGACAGACAAACTTTAGTTTTTGATGATTATTAATATTGAACAGAATTATTGAGTGATACGTATAAAATGATGAAATTGTATCTAGAGTGGTGTACAAAGTGTAACAAAGTCAACCCTATGCAAATCACAGCTTAAAAGAGGGATGTTTCTAATTTTGCCGAGTATTTATTCATATACAGCTTGCTGACATGTTATACTATTATTATTATCAGGTTTTCTGAAATTTCACTAGACGGGTGTTCCGCGGTTTTCTGGACCCTGATAAATGACCTCGACAAACTAGCCTGACTAAGTTTTCGTGAGAAAAATAAATTTAACCCATATATAAATGACTTTCAGTGTGACCTGGACCTGAATATATTTGAAATGGTCATGTCAAATGAGAAAGTTATAACCAGTTGACGTTAAGTTTTCAGTAAAGAAAAAAATAAGAGTATTTAACCCATATAATAACCTTCAGTGTGACCTTGACCTTTATATTTTAGTATGGTCATGTCGAGGTTGTCATGATGATTATATATTGAAAGTTTGATGAAAAAATATCAAGAAATGAGAAAGTTATAGCCAATGTTAAGTTTTCGGGAAAAAAAATAATGAGTATTTAACCCATATAATGACCTTCAGTGTGACCTTAACCTTTATATTTTAGTATGGTCATGTCGATGTTGTCATGATGAGTATACATTGAAAGTTTGATGAAGAAATATCAAGAAATGAGAAAGTTATAGCCAACGTTAAGTTTTCGTGAAAAAGAAGAAAGTATTTACCCTTATTATGACCTTCAGTGTGACTCAACCTTTATATTTTAGTAGGGACATGTCGATGTTGTCACGATGAGTATATATTGAAAGACTGATGAAGAAATATCAAGAAATGAGAAAGTTATAGCCAACGTTAAGTTTTCGTGACGGACTGACTGACGGACAGATGACAAAGTGATCCCTATGTATCGAAAGGCGACACAAAAATGTTAATCTGCCCGAAACCTCGGGTTGAGTACATTATTACTGTACCTATTTGTTTTAAATCTGAATCAGTACAGCATCCAACATTTCGGTCCAGAATGATAAAACCAGCATTTTCCCTGAGCCCTGATTATTATTTTCTAACCCGTTTGATTTCCTTTTCACCCCACAAGTCAAAGGCAGATGATCGACTGGCAAGGGTTTATGGTTTGGTGTGACTGGTTGAGTGACCAATTCAATTTAATTAAGAAACAGGGATAATAGCTAAATTTAAGAACATTCATACCATCTTACTTTATATCAATTCCTGACTGTTTAGTTTGAATGTAAATCACCAGTGTGTTGATGAAAATGATCCTTCTTCAAGATCCATAATGCATATTCAGTATTTGTTAAAGTGCACATCAGTTTAATATAAAAATAATTTTAATTTACAAAACTCGTATAGTAAACTGTATTCTTAACTCGCTGGAAGCCCATTTTTAATCTTACTCTCAGAACTAAGTTAAGACCTTCTACATCTCAATACAAAGGAAAGACTTCAGCAATTTTTACGCAAAACTTACCCCGTTAGATCAAGCATCTTTTGATTAAGAGTAGTGATCTGCGTCTCCTGGGAGCTTATTTTTGCATCCATGTAACTGAGATGTCTGTCAGCAGCCTCCTTCTCATGAGTATTCATGCTCTGCCTTTTATCCTGAAGTAGCAGAAATGTAAGTCCTGAAGTTGCAGAAACGCAAGTCCTGAAGTAGCAGAGTTGCAGAAACGCAAGTCCTAAAGTAGCAGAAATGTAAGTCCTGAAGTAGCAGAGTTGCAGAAACACAAGTCCTGGAGTAGCAGAGTTGCAGAAACACAAGTCCTGGAGTAGCAGAGTTGCAGAAACACAAGTCCTGGAGTAGCAGAAATGTAAGTCCTGAAGTAGCAGAGTTGCAGAAACACAAGTCCTGAAGTAGCAGAGTTGCAGAAACACAAGTCCTGAAGTAGCAGAGTTGCAGAAACACAAGTCCTGAAGTAGCAGAGTTGCAGAAACACAAGTCCTGAAGTAGCAGAGTTGCAGAAACACAAGTCCTGAAGTAGCAGAAATATAAGTCCTGAAGTAGCAGAGTTGCAGAAATGCAAGTCCTGAAGTAGCCGAAATGCAGAGTACAAAATGAAAGTCCTAGAGGACATTATTATGATATAGGGTAATTGTGAACAATTACTTATTCCGCATGAAACTTTGGAAGCACTGTTGCAACACCACCCTCATATAACAGGTGTAACACCAACCTCATATAACAGGTGTAACACCACCCTCATATAACAGGTGTAACACCAACCTCATATAACAGGTGTAAGACCACCCTCATATAACAGGTGTAACACCAACCTCATAACAGGTGTAACACCAACCTCATATAACATCATAGATACTTTGCCCTTGGTGACAGGAGGAACCGTATTGCTTTTGGCGTCAGTCTGTCGAGGACCTAAGGTCACCATGACTTCAATTACATACCGTTTCCACAAGTTTCGCACTTAAGGAATGTTTTGTGAAAGCTTAATTTTACATTATGATGGATACATGTCTATACAAACGAAGAATATTCTAGTTTAAAGTTATTTATTTTGCATCAAATGTAACGAAAGCTTTCTGAAATTATTTTTATCACTCTCGACGTCTTCCTGGGTAGAACCTGTACTAAGCAAATGCAGACAAAGTGTCTTGCTCAGGGACACAACACATATGGTAATAGCGAGAACTGAACCCACAACTTTTTGATCATGGGTCCAACGATTTACCACTAGATCACAGCGCTGCACTATATTCAGAATATTTTCTCGAAGTTACATTGTCCACAGTATTGTAGCTTACTCACCTGGAATTGGCAGCCATATTTGTTGTACGGACAGGACACCATGACTTGTGGACAATCTCCGCTATCCTTGTCCAGGTGGCGCTGTATATCCTCGCGTTGTATCCCAGACTGCCCACATAACGTACACTGTACGGGGAACTTGGCACATACAAGCACCTGATGTCTCTGTTGGAGAAAATATTCATTCATGCGACATGCCTTATAAAGCTACCAATGTTACAGGGTTAACTGTTTGCGACGGTATATCAGTTGTTCAACGATCGCAAATATTGTTTAATGGCGACGCATTAGCGGAGTCTTTAAATAGAGTTTAATAACCAGTGTTTTTGAGATACGGGAAATATCTCCCGAGGTAGAGAAATGGCCCCGATAATAAGAACTCGTGGGCCCCGATATAAGAACGAGTGCGGAGCATGAGTTCTTATTATCGGGGCCATTTCTCTACCGAGGGAGATATTTTCAGTATCTCAAAAACACTGGTTATTAAACTATACATTACATAATATGATAATTTATTAATATTTCTAATGATTCAAGCCTTTTTAGACCAGTTTGCACAAGAATGCTAAGACGACGTTACGTCATACAAACAAAACAAGTAGAACCGGAAATCTTCGTTAATTTTTGTAATCGGCATTTATAGCGGCGGAATCTGACGAAGATGTCCGTAAAACAATCGGAACATCATTTGGCATTCCTGCCACTGACGGAAAAGGCCGAGCAATGTTCTGTACTGTGCCACTGGGAGATATTTCACAGTAGAGCAAACGAGTAGATATAGCGTTTCTATTCCCAGTATTTCCTATACAAATCGCAGAAAAATATGTAATATACACGATTCACGACTGTTAAACGACTGATATACTGTCGCAAAAGTCAACACTTCAATACACAAAACATGCTTTCAAATAAAATTAAACGACACCATATTTTAAAAGTTTAACGTCACATGACTGGATTTGCGACGGGTTATGCACTATTTAGTAGTCGTAAATTTGTGAAAGTCAACAAATCAGACTGCAGGGTTTTAAGAAGTGCATTAGAATATACAATACATCAGACCAAGAGGTCAGTCAAAAACCTCAGAGAGCTCTACTGTAAAAACATGACTGGATTTGGTCACCGCACTCCAATATGTTGAGTTGAGCTGAATTGGGTTTTAAGCTACACCAACACAAAAAAGGTACATGGCACCCACATGAATAAACATTCCAGTCTCACCCTCCATTTACATCAGAATGGGCCTGAAACCGTCTCACCTGCAGAGTTACTGCAAATTCTGTTGTAAATACTCTTTTTTCCCCGCTGGAGTCATGATCATTGCTTACCGCCACAACTCAAGTATCATCTGAAACTATGCACGGATGATGAAGACATTTAATGAACATGACAAAAAGAGCATGAATTCGGGGAATGTTACCACTCTGCCTTGATAAGCAGTGGTGCTTTTCTTGTCTGGGAACCACCCGGTGGTAGATATGTCGAGTTTTAGAATATTTTTTAATGAGATAGCTAGGTGGACTTATCGTGGGTTGTCTCTGACCAGCCGGGTTGTACCAAAACAAACAGTATTTAATCACTGCTGACTGTTCAAAGTAAAACATACAAGAGGTCAAACGGCCCTGAACTGCATGGCAATGGTAAAGAGAGAAAAAAACAGTTAAATGATGTTATATTTTTTTAAATTCAACTGGCACAAAACCCCAGGATGAGCCAAGAATACCAGCATATTTTTTTTAGAATTCCAAAGTTCAAGCGGACATAGATTTGCAGTCCAATTTGTTAATAGTATGCAAGTTTAGTAAGTTGAGTTGGTATGTTTGAAGTTTTGCAATTTTGCTATTTAGAAGTACGTGTGAACTAAGTACCCGTGAATTAATCAGACACACACATATTATGACCTCAACACACGTCTAGAGTATGGAAGAACAGTTTTGTAGTGAAATTTGGCAGTTTAGTTTCTTTAAGTGTTGATATTATTTATCGAAACAAGAAATATCACCAATAAATAACAAATGCCTTCGAAGTTTTTGACTCTTTGACCTCTGACCTCCAAGAGTGACCTTGACCTTTGAGGTACAAACCCGATTACTCCACATTACACAGACTTTCTCATTGTTGTTAATATTCGTTTGAAGTTTCATAAAATTCCTTCAGTTCTTTCAAAGTTATGGCCGAGACTTGATTGTTTCGGATGGAAGGACGAATGTCTGAACGCACGGTGCGATTACTATATGCCTCCCTTTGGGAGCATAAAAACAAACATTACATTTTTTTGACTGCTTAATTCTTCTGAATGTCCGACTCACCATTATATCCGCGTACACAATAGAGCCTCCACAATGGCGACAAGTGACGGGTCTGTGTTGGCATTTCTCGTGATGCTCCGCAACTTCACGTCTCGTCAAATTCTCCGCACAGCCAAAATCACACATTGCTGGCACGTAGTCGCAACTACCATAATGCTTCTGTAGATGTGTATGAAAATACTTATAAGAGTTAATGTATCTCAATTCTTCATATATTCACTGGGCACTTACTACAACTATTTAATGTGAGAAAACAAAAACATGCTTTACATTTTAAAGTCAGAATGTTTATTTTTAACCTTAATAGAGATGACAAAGGTTTTGTGTCAAATATTAGTCTATAATATCACCGTCGAATTTGCATGTACCCAGGCGTTAATTGAAATAACTGAATAGAAACATACGCTTTGTTAAAAAGGTATGCTAACTTTTTATCTCTTGTGTTTACATAAACTATACCTTTGCTATAAATAAACCATTTGGATCTGCACGCTACCTGATGTATGCTTAACGCAGCGTATTGGGGATACAGCGCAATTAGTACACTGATATTTATTCGACATAATGTGTAAAGCCTTATTCTATTCCACTGCATTGATAGCGAAATTCTCCCAAGTTGTAACACTACAGAAAACATCTTCAATTGTTTCATTTCATGTTTTAATAAGCATATTCTGCCTTTAATATACTGTTGTTGTTTTACATTTTTTAACGTTATATTAGTCAATCACCATATAAACAGTAGATATTCCACCATTAAACAGTAGATATTCCATCTCAAAAACCTTATTCTAGCACTCTAGAACCAGGATTAAGCATTAAGTAGTAGATAGAGTCTGGTCTCAGCTCGTTGGTTGATTTAAACACCGAGATGGGCGTAGTTACCCTAAATTAAACGATTTAATGCTTTGCATTCATCAAAGGAAATGTCATCGACCATGCTACAATAATAGATAGAGTATGGTTTCATTGAGTTGGTTAATTTAAACATCGAGGTGTTTAAATTAACCAACGAGATATGGTTTCATTAGTTGGTTAATTTAAACATTGAGGTGTTTAAATTAACCAACGAGATATGGTTTCATTGAGTTGGTTAATTTAAACATCGAGGTGTTTAAATTAACCAACGAGATGAAACCATGCTCTGTTTTGTAGCATGTCCATTTCAGCTCCCTGCCATACTCTTAACTTCCAATAACTGGTAGTTGTAGTACATCATTTATTCTGACAGGTGTTATTTTCAATTAATTTAAACGATTTACACCTGTGCTATTAGCATGGTATTACAGCGACCATGCTACACGCTGTTAAAACGATCCGAATTGGCAGAATGTCAGTCCATGTTCGTATTTGTTACTGTTTGCTTTATTGCCATTTTTTAACTAGAATGTGATTTACAAACCAAAAAATTACAGGACATATTTATGTTCAACCTCGGGTGTTTTCATAACATTAAATTGTAACACATGGGATAAATAAGGTATGAAGCTACTATATTTGTCTGACCTGAAGATCTCTAAGTTCGCCTGTCCAAGTACAGCCATCAACTTCATTGTGACACTTGACCAACTGTGACAATATTTCTCGTCGCACGGCATTGTCTGCAAACAACTGAAACACGTACATGTAGACATACAATAACTTGACTTTCAAGGGACGTAAGGTAATCTTGTAGCGCTAGGACTGGTCAGCCTGGTGTCAGAATAATGCGACTGGGTGGGCTATCAGGTCACGTCTACGGCGTGGTATTCCATGTGGCAGCACTATAAAGTTGAGCACTGAGCTCGCTGCTACTAGTAGACCCCGTTGTGGTGAAATATTGTTAAAAGAATGTTAACCCACATACATATGTGTATTTAAAACGAAGAGAAAGAAAAGCACCTTAAATTTTTAACAAAAAAAACAGGTAATGAATAAACTATAAGCGTGGCAGTGATGTACATATAAGAATCCCGTTCGTTGTATTTACTTTTACCTCGTCTTCACATCTGAACCACATGTTGTCAACAGGACACTTGGCAAATGAACGTCCGCTGAAACAAAAAACAAACAGATTTTTCCAGACAGCTAGAAATGTGTCCATTGGACATGGATAATGTGTCCATTGGACATGGATGTACCGACTGAAAACAATCAGTGAAAAAAGGGCTGTAACTCAGTAAACATGGTTGATTTTGGCGCTGCATTGATATGCACATTTTGACATCATAGGTAAGCATCCTGTAAAGTTTTGAAACAAACGATTGGAAATAGACACAAACTTTTCGGGACGAATGGAAGGACGGACGGACGGACGAACACTCGGACAGAAATGGCTAATGCTATATGACCCCTCAACATTCGATGTTGGGGACATAAAAGTGATAACCACGACGAATAATTGCAGATGGAAGCAATGTGTGTTGTGCAAAGTAACCTTTTTTATGGTGGTACATCTATATATATTGATTCAATTTGGTACTTCATATCGGACAAATGACACAGTTTGTTCACAAGTTTCAATCACAGTGAAAAATGAAATATCGCAGTGGTATTACGCACGCTGAATATAAGGCCATGCACAAAGTCCTGGGTGATCCATTTCCCTCCCTACCTATCACCAAGATAAAGCTACACAGTGAATATGATAACTATCCATGCAGTCGTTCTTTTAAATGAGCAGAAAACCAATCTTCATTAAATGTCACAGTGACCATGACCTTTGACCTATTAACCCCAAAAGCAATAGGGGTTTATGTCTAACCAAGATACAACAACATAGCAAATATGATTAATCCATGAATCTATTCTCTTTTAAATGAGCGGGAATTAAATTCCCTGCCTTACCGCCTTGTGTGAAAGCATGTCCCATTTTTTCACAATTAAAAAAACAACAACACCAACCTGCCCACCCACTTATGCGAACAAATTCTTTAATATTTTTTATAATATAGGTAGGTTTACCTAAACGCATGTTTGCACAGTGGTCGAAATTAGCACTAGCACGGAGGTGAAAAACTAGTAAATATTAATTTGGGTTAATAAAAATCTACAAATATTTTAGTCATGCTTACGAAAATTGTAATACATGTACAAATGATTATATAATAATTTGGGCTAGTGAACAAAAATCCGAATTTCTTTTGACTGTTTGCATGCTGATAAAATGTACTTACTCAATAACATGCAGTATGCAAGCCTGACAGAATCTGTGTCCACAGGAAGTTTGCATAGCATTCATCATGGCCCCCAGACAGACGGGACACACATACTTCTGGTCAAGTTCTTCACAGAATGTCGCCTCATAACCTTGACATATAATGTCATCATTGTCATCGCTTGTGGACATGACTTCTGAAATTCAAGGCAGAATATGCTTACTGAAGTCATAGCTTTTTGACCATGACCTTTGACCTTCTGACAATAAATTGAAAATGCCACAGAGAACAAAAACATATACTTAACTTGATAAGACAAAGAATGCCAATCACTTAAATTTGTATGTTCAATTGTTTACAAAGAACAAACAAAAAGCTTAAAATCCATTTAAGGGTGCCCTCTGGTGAATATCAGAACAGTAAGAATTTTTAATTTCCCTGTTTTTTATGAAGACTAACATATTACTAGTTAGTTTCTGGAAAAATAATGATGGGTCGGTGATTTAACTTTTTCGCAAAATTAATCTTTAGTAATACACTCTCACAGTGTGGTTTTAAATTTTGAATCAGCTGCAAATTGTGTATGGCAACTTATATGTGTGTAGTGTGGTTTGCAGAAAGGTATCGATTTTCCGTCTTTTTTAATGTAATAGTTCATACTTTTGGACGAAAAATTAAGGGTTGTGGTATTTTTATCACCATCTGAACAATTATTACATCCATTGTCATTACCCCAGCCAGTTTACTATAAATTGCATTTTTAAATTTGTGGTCAATCAATTTTTCATGATAAAGGAACAGAACCTTTTTGAGATATTTTGTCTACAATATATACAATACCTGAGTTTTAGAATGAAAAAATAAAAATTGGGGTCGGTGTGCATATAAGAAAGATATTCAATAACAAGAGGCCCAAGAGGGCCTGTGGACGCTCTACTGGCTAAAACAGCTCTTATAGATTTAGATAGATATAGCTAGATATAGCTCTCTTCTCCTATAGATTTAACAAAGAAAAATACAATACAGCATTTTTCAACAAATCAAGGGCCATAACTCTGTTATTACTAACAAGATATAGCTAGTTTTCGAAATTGTCCAGGATTTCATTGATATACCGCGCTTTGCACAACTAGACATCATACTGAAGCTTCCTGCCAAATTTCGTAGAAATCCAACAAGCCGTTTAAGGAGTACGGTAGCGCCGACAAGAAATTTAAAATAAAAATGTCAAAGGGCCATAACTGCGTCAAAAATCAGCGAACTGGAACAAAAGCGTGATATGCACAACTAGACATCTTACCGATGCTTCCTGCCAAGTTTCGTCGAAATTCAACAAGGCATTTAGGATAAGTAGCGCTGATAAGAAATTTTAAAGTAAGTGTCAAGTAATTAAAAAGATAATGAAAAAAAAAAAAAAAAAAAAAAAAAATTCAAATCAATCAAAAAAAATCAAAAAAAAAAAAGGGAAAAAAAAAAAAAAAAAAATAGAAAAAAATAAATGAATAAATAAAAAAATCAATAACAAATAAAAATTTAAAAAAAAATAAAAAATAAAAAAAATTAAAAAAAAAAATGGAACAATTAAAAAAAAAAATAAAAAAAAAAAAAAAAAATTGCAATTGAAAAAAAAATAAAATAATAAAATTAAAAACTAAAAAAACAACAACAACAGCTTTTGCCTATACAAGCCTAAGTAAAACTGACCCCCAGGGTGGGGCCAAATATGACCAATAGGCCACCATTTGAACAAACTTGGTAGAAGACCAAAAGCTTATAGCAAATGCAAAATATTATACCTCTGGCTCTTGCAGTTTCAGAGAAGAAGAGTTTTTAAGTTTTTCCCTATACATGTCTATGTAAAACATGTGACCCTTGGGGCGGGGTCAAATGTGACCCCCAATGTGACCCGAGGGTCACAATTTGAACAAACTTTGTAAAGGACCATAAGCTTATAGCAAATGCAAGATATTAAACCTTAAGCTGTTGCAGTTCCAGAGAAGAAGATTTTTTTCAGTTTTTCCCTATACCAGCATTTATGTAAAACTGTGACCCCGGGGCGGGGCAAGATGTGACACCAGGGTCACCATTTGAACAAACTTGGTAAAGGACCATAAGCTTATAATAAATGTTTAATATCAAACATCTGGCTCTTGTAGTTTCCGAGAAGAAGATTTTTAAAAAAAAAGATCCTATATAAGTCTATGTAAAACTGTGACCCTTGGGGCGGGGACAAATTTGACCCCAGGGTCAGCATTTGAACAAACTTAGTAGAGGACCATAAGCTGATGCTACATGTAATACATGAGAGCTCTGTGCCATGTGGTTCCAGAGAAGAAGATTTTTTTTCATTTTTGCCTATACAAGCCTATATAAAACTGTGACCCCCGGGGTGGGGCCAAATGTGACCCCTGGGTCACCATTTGAACAAACTTGGTAGAGGACCACAAGCTTATAGCAAATGCAAAATATTAAACCTCTGGCTCTTGCAGTTTCAGAGAAGAAGATTTTTTAAGTTTTTCCCTATACATGTCTATGTAAAACATGTGACCCTTGGGGCGGGGCCAAATGTGACCCGAGGGTCACCATTTGAACAAACTTGGTAAAGGACCATAAGCTTATAGTAAATGCAAAATATCAAACCTCCGGCTGTTGTAGTTTCCGAGAAGAAGATTTTTTTTTTTAAAAATCCTATATAAGTCTATGTAAAATTGTGACCCCCGGGGCGGGGACAAATTTGACCCCAGGGTCACCATTTGAACAAACTTAGCAGAGGACCATAAGCTGATGCTACATGTAATACATGAGAGCTCTGTGCCTTGTGGTTTCAGAGAAGAAGATTTTTTAAAGTTTTTTCCTATATGTCTATATGAAAAACATGCAAAACCTCAATATACAAACTTTGGACTCCCGGGGCACGGCCATTTTTGACCCCGGGGACTTTATTTGAACAATCTTGATAGTCTAGGCGTTGGCGATCATTTTAAAAGAAAAACTGTTGAAATCTGTCCAGAGGTTCTGGAGAAGAAGATTTTTTAAGGTTTCGACCATATATGGTAATGGCAGCCATCTTGGATGTAGCGCTGACCTAATTTTAACAAATCTAAAAAGCATTCATCTAAGGATCATCCATGTGAAGTTTGGTCAAAATTAGCCAAGCGGTTTCTGAGGAGAAGTCGTTTGAAGAAAAGTTAACGGACGGACGACGGACAACGGACGACGGACGGACGACGGAAGACGGACAACACACCATCCCATAAGCTCTGCTGGCCCTTGGCCAGTAGAGCTAAAAACTGAGAAAAAAATGTGCTTTTTTAGATTTCTACAAGCTCTGACATATAACGGCATAGGTCTGTAACAAATGATAGGAAAATACTTTTTATTGCTGTCTTTGTATATCCCAACACATGTCTTTGTAATAAAGTTTAAATTAAGTGAATATCTTAAATGGGTTTTGAGAAATACCATCTTTTGTACCCCTACCCCCCATTTTGGCTTATGTTAAAAATTGTCAATTTTGGGCACAAAATGTGAGGTCAAAAAAAAATTCTATTTTTTTTTATTTTTTTTTGCACTAAAATATCCCTATTGGGCATAAGTTTGTTACTGTATAATTATTTTTTCCAGTTTTATTATAATTTTTGAAATATAACAAATGTCAATTTCCGGAAGTGCAAAAATCCAAAACCTCAGCAGTGGCCACCCTTAAATACATGAAACACAAGAAAAAAAAAATCTTTATATGGCGGGTCACCTCAACCCTGACTTTCGACCTCGCGACCTCAAAAACAATAGGTATCATCCTTCTCCAGAGGGCAATCTATGATCTTATGCTGAAAGATACAACGAGTTATAGCCCGGAAACTCGCAGGCTGATCAGGGTTTACAGTCATTTCCCCCAAAACACCCTTTGTCACATAAAAGGAATGGTCTTAATTCAAAGAAAGAACAGTCCATTATATATAAGTAGCCGGTTTTCGGGTTAATTTATAGATTGTTCTATATAACCTGGAAGATGCTTCTCGGGTTCATAATGTAGGAGCCTCAACTCCTTTTATAACCCTAAGTGATGACCATGGGGTAAACTTTTAGTCACTGCCTGTTATTCTCATACAATGATGTGCAGGTTTCATACATGTATGTGGTGAAGGTACAAACTACTGATGAAAGGTTGACTGGGCGATAATTTCAAGGTTCTGATTTTGGACCCTTCTTGAATAATGGAGTTACTTTGTTTTGTTTGTTTGTTTGCATGGTGTTTTTCGTCATTTTCAACACATGTAAGGTTATATATGACGGTCAATTTTTTTTGTGGTGAAGGCAGACAACCCACTTTTCCTGGGTAGAACCAGTACTCTACCCCTCCCGCCATCTGTAAGAATTGACACTTCCTCACTTACAAGTCGAGCTCCCAGTGGGATTCGAACCCGCAGCGGTGAGAGGCGAAGGTTTACAACGCAACGTCGTCACCCATTCGGCCACTGAGACGCTGAATAATGGAGTTACCCTCGTGTCCTTGTACTCTTTTGGAATTTGTCCGCTTTTTATTGAATGTTGAAAAATCAAGGTTAATTTGACAAAACTGTACTTCAAAATATAAATGTTTTTTTTGGGGTCACTACAATCGATAAAGGTACAGTTTTAGCACTGCGACTTGGGATATATATGAACAATAACATTGATTTTTTAGGCTAAATTATGGTAAAGATTCGACCCGCCGCCGCAGACACTGTTGAACGTGCATGACTGAGTTTTTTCAGTAGTCCCTCCATTTTTACTATAAGAGTTCATCTGACCCTAAAAAGCCGCCAAAAAAGAGAAGAAAAAAGGATTTTAGGGTCAGGAAGATTTAGTAAAAACACAGGAAAATTGGTTTTTAAATAAAAAAAATTTCAAATTGTTAGCATGGGCTCATGGGTTTACATTTTGTATGTGAACGTTTCGGGTTTTGCACCTGTAAAAAAATGCTATTGAAGGGAATTAAATCATGAAGTCCCTCGATATGAGAGCCTTTTCAGCTTGTAGAGCATCCACAGGCCCTCTTGTTCTTTATTATTATTAATGATCGATAACCCCTGGACTATCAAGTTTGCTCATTTGAAGTACCTGGGGTCAAAGATGGCCGCGCCCCCGGGGTTTAAAGTTTGTATATAGGGATTTCGCATGTTTTTACATACCGTACTTATTTAAGAAAGACTTAAAACATCTTCAATCAGCATTTGCGTTGTTTTCATATCAAAGGACAATTTCTAAGAAATACGGTGTTCAGGCCATATAATAATGCATATGTGCTGATTAAAAGTAAAGATTTATTAATGGGTTCTTAAGATACCTGTGAGGCAAAAAAACACTAGAAAATGTGTCCAAGGGACCCGAAATCCCCGCTAAAGGGTTATCGGTTGCTTACAAAACGGAGTAACAAAATGTTGTGTAATATTAAAAGGCAAGTTATATGGACCTGATTTGGGTAGGAACATAATGGTGCCATATAGATGTGTGTACGAAGTGTGAATACTGTAAGGCTTTTGGTATGTGAGTAATTGACTTAATAAACAAGAGGGCCAAGATGGCCCTAAATCGATCACCTGAGTACTGGCCCATTATCAAACTTATTTGAAATCTTATGGTCATATACAATATGTGCAAGTTTGGTTAAGATTGTTCAAGAAATGTGGCTTCTGTTGTGTTAACAACATTGATATAAAGGCACAGCCAAAGTTTGGTAAAGATCAAATACAAAATGAAGGTGCTAGAGTGTAACCCCTGGGGCATGGCCAAATGTAACCACAGGGCTACATGTAATATATGAGAGCTGTGTGCCTTGTGGTTTCAGAGAAGATGTTTTAAGTTTTTCCCTAAACATGTGACCCCTGTGACAACAAATTTGAAAGAGGACCATAAGCTTATAGCAAATGCAAAAATATTAAACCTCTGGCTTTTGCAGTTTCAGAGAAGGAGATTTTTTAAAAGTTTTTCTCTGTACAAGTCTATGTAAAACATGTGACCCCTGGGTCGGGGCCAAATGTGACACCAGGGTCACCATTTAAACGAACTTGGTAAAGGACCATAAGCTATAGTAAATGCAAAATATTAAAGCTCTGGCTCTTGTAGTTTCAGAGAAGATTTTTTAATTTTTTTACTATATAAATCTATGTAAAACTGTGATCCCCGGGACGGGGCCAAATTTGACCCCGGGGTCACCATTTGGACAAAATTGACAGGACCATATGCTTATAGGAAATACAAAATATTAAACCTCTGGCTCTTGCAGTTTCAGAGAAGAAGATTTCTTAAAAGTTTTTCCCTATACTAGTCTATGTAAAACATGTGACCCCTGGGGCGGGGCCAAATGTGACCCCCAGGGTCACCATTTAAACAACTTGGTAAAGGACCATAAGTTTATAATAAATGCAAAATATTAAACCTCTGGCTCTTGAAGTTTCAGAGATGAAGTTTGTTTTTTTCCTATGTAAAACTGTGACGCCTGGGACGGGGCCAAATTTGACCCCAGGGTCACCATTTGAACAAACTTGGTAGAGGACCATAAGCTGATGCTATTTGTAATATATGAGAGCTCTGTGCCTTGTGGTTTCAGAAAGAAGATTTTTTAAAGTTTTTTCCAATATATGTCTATGAAAAACATGCAAAATTTCAAAATACAAACTTTGGACCCCCGGGGCACGGCAAATTTTTACCCCAGGGATTTCATTTGAACAAACTTGATAGTCTAGGCATTGGTGATCAGTTTAAAAGAAAAACTGTCGAAATCTGTCCAGTGGTTATTGAGGAGAGGATTTTTAAGGTTTCGACCATATATGGTAATGGTGGCCATCTTAGATAGCAAGGTAACTTACCCGTCTTTATGTGAGCTTTATTGACTTGTTATTCATGGCAGTGGTTTGTCAATGATTAATCATTATTAATGATTAATTTCCATAGAAACACTAATCACGTGTGAATTTCAGAAGTTTTTCTAAACGGTAACTCGCTTGTCGGTTTACGTCCCCATTTCGACATTTTAATCGTCTGCACAACGCAAACGCTTTCAAAAGTAAACAAGAAAGCGCCCAGACGACTACACACAATAGTATAGACTGGTATAGCATACATATTCAACTATTTAGCTTTCTCTTTTACTGCTCCACTTTATCAATAATTATGTAACGTCCCAGTCAAGATAAACACCGGAAGTAAAATTGTAAATATTGGAATACACACGAAAACATCAATCAATCAATCATTTGAACACTTTGACTGTCGATACACTCAGAAATTAAAATGTTTTGAGTGAAAAGGAAATTGGGAAATTTATTGGGTATTTGGCAATTTTAATTGAGTGAAATACGCAGATATGCTGCTAATCTAGGGCACTGTGTACTGTTTCTGGTATCAAGAGTAATGGACATAATAAAAAACTTGAATGTAAAATTAACAAAGTGTAAAAAATTAGGCCAAGGTCATTTATATTGACCTGATTTAGGTAGGAACATATTGCTGTCATACAGATGCGTGTATAAAGTTTGGAAACTGTATGACTTTTGGTATCTGAGAAACTTGAATGTAAAATTTCAATGTAAATTATCCAAGTGCCAAAGGTAGGTCAATGTACATGTAATTCATACTGACATACTTTTCACTGGAACATATCGCTGTCTGTAAAGTTTGAAAGCTCTAAGGCATCTGGTGTTGGAGAAAAGGACTTAACAAAAAACTTTGATGTAAAAAACTTGAATGAAAAAAATGTGATGTAAATTAACAGTGTTAAAAGTAGGTCAAGGTCATTTATATTGAATCGGGTAGGAACATATTGCTGCCATATAAATGTGTGTATGAAGTTTGAAAACTTCCGACTGACCCTATTTTTAAGGCCCCGACCCTCAACATTTTAGGGCACAAAAAAACAAGACCTCGGTCTGAGGGTGTCTCGCCCACCGCGGCAAACAGCATATGATTTTTTTTATTAAATTTGTGCTTAAATGATGTCCACCAAAGACAACACTCCATATGCCCAAGTATCAAACAAATAAAAGCAAGGTAAGCGTAAGAAGTTACTGAAGTTAAATGGTTTAACCAGGGTGTAGTTTTGGCAAAATAATGCAAAATATGACCTTGACCTTGGTATTTTTTGTTGTTCAGCATACACCAATGCCAACAATACATATGACCAAGTATCAAAGAAATAAAGAGAGGCAATCACATAAAGTTAACTGAGGTTAAGTTACCTAACCAAGGTCAAGTTACCCAAGATTAAGTTTGGAGAAAATAAAGCAAAATATGACCATGACCTTGGTAATTTTTGTCGTCCAGCGACGTCCACCAATGCCAACAATACATATGACCAAGTATCAAGGACATCAAGTGAGATAATCACATAAAGTTAACTGAGGTTAAGTTACCTAATCAAGGTTAAGTTTGGGGAAAATAACGCAAAATATGACCTTGACCTTCGTAATTTTTGTCGTTCAGTGATGTCCACCAATGCCAACAATACATATGACCAAGCATCAAACAAAGAAATTAAAGCTATCAGAAAAAGTTAACAGAGGTTAACTTACCTAACCAAACTGATGTTTAGGGTAAATAACGCAAAACATGACCTTGATCTTGGTATTTTTTGTCATTTAGCAATGTCCACCAATGACCAAGTATCAAAGACATAAAGTGAAGCAATCACATAAAGTTAACTGAGGTTAAGTTACCTAACCAAGGTTAAGTTTGGAGAAAATAAGCAAAACATGACCTTGACCTTGTTAATTTTTGCCGTTCAGTGATGTCCACCAATGCCAAGAATACATATGACCAAGTATCAAACAAAGACAAGAGTTGCACGCAACATGGTGTCTCGCCTAAAGTGACGTGTCCACTAAACTTGTTTCAAATGACCTTTATCTTGATCTTGATAAAATCGAGGGTTTATGCAACATCAAGTACCTTTGTCTGCATTCAAAAGGGTAGTGTTCATAGTTTTTCCATAAAGGGTGCTAAATGCAAATATTGATGAATGGACAGACATTACCATTCCATAGACCAGATTCGGTCAACAAAATAGACGTGTGTCCATATCAGCTTGTTTCTTCATTACCGTATGCTAAATATAGGCTTTACTTATAGACAGTGTCCCTTTAAAAAGTTCATTTCATCTTGAACATGTTTAGCCTGCAAAAATATCCACTATTATAATTGGGAAGTATCATGTTACACAGAGGCTGTTGTTTTTTGCTCTCACAAATTGACATTTTAATCTAAGCATACATGTTTGTCCTATTGTCATCAGAAATTAATGCTGGTATCTGTGTGTGATGCAATAAAATAGTTTTAAAGGCCAGGTTTGAGTATAAAAACTGCAACATGGCCTTTTTTCAAATCATAAAAAAGCATAATTTGTAAACTCAAAATTTGGCATGTCAATACATTAAACATTACAATTGTATCATGTATTTATTTTCTATACAAAACATTTTTGAAGTGAATAAAATTAGATGTTCTTTAACGGCTCATCAACACATTATAGGTTATTTAGAGAATCCCAGAGAGAGGGGAAGGATACATAGGAATCCAGGAACCTGCCCTACTCTTACTATCAAATAGATTCCTATGGTTCTTTAATGTTCTTGGAGGATAGACTCCAATACATGGGACCGCATGTATAAGAACATAATTATTTTGTGTTTGTTTTATAAGCTCAAAGTAACAGTGTCCCTTTAAATAGAAGAATTCTTTTAGCAAACTTGGTTGGTGTAATGTTTGTCAACATTAAACATTTAAGTGCTAAACCTTTAAATATAAAATTGTCTTTTATATTGTCACTGTCACTGAATCTTTCTTTTTTTTAAATTATTTTTTTCTGCAGTTAAGTGAGGAAGTGTTGATTCTTACGGATGGGGGGAGGTATACAGTACTGGTTCTACCCAGCAAAAGTGGGTGGTCTGCCTCCACCAAAAAAATCGAACGTCATATATATAAGCTTACATGTGTTGAAAATGATGTAAAACACCATGCATACAAACAAACAAACAAATTTTCTGCAATTAATTGCTTGGTTTAAACATATTTATTTCAAGAATCTTTGCTATTATTGGAGAACGAGGGTGAGTGCAAAACTTTTGTAACTACATATGAATAAAGAATTGAATTGAATTGGGATTTTAAGGCGCACCAACACATGAAAAGGTTATATGGCGCCTAAAAGGCATGAACATGCCAGGCTCATCTCCCATGTACATCGAGATAAAATATGTAAAATGGGCCTAGAACCTTCTCACCCTGAACTGCAGAGTTGCTGCAAATTCTATCGTAGAAACTCCATTTACGCTGGAGCCACGTTATTGTTTTTCTGCCACTGCTCTTTGATGCGAGCGAGATAGCACCTGAAACAATGCAGGGATCATGATAAAGACCTTTAATGAACATGAACAAAAATGAACATGAATTTGGGGGGATTTTACCCCTCTGCCTACCCCTCCAAAGGGATCTGCAGTGGCCGTATTCTTTGCCAATAGTTCTGCACTGAACACAACCGTTCTGCACTGAACACAACCGTTCTGCACTGAACCCTCGATATGTGTATATGGTTCTGTATAATTGCTTCAGTTACCAGCTTGTCAGCTTTCATTGTTTATCAGAAAATGTCAGTGCATATTATAATTAATGTAATGTTCTCTGCTACTGTGGGTGAGTTCAGTGGCTGGAAGTTATTAAAATAACAAGAATTATGTCCAGTGAGTTTAGATATGAAATCTGTAACACTGTACTTCACAGTTAAATGTAATAAAATTTGGAGATGGTATACGTATTGTAAAATTTGGAGACAGTACATGTATTTAAGAGACCACTGACCTTGACACAGGGTCAGTTTGAGGCTGAAAGTTATTGGAATAAGAACAATGACCAGTGATGTTATATACAAAATTTGAACACTACTCTATAGGACATAAAAGTAAAATAATTTAACGCACATTTTAACAGTTTTTGAAGACAGTACATGTAAGTGGCATTGACTCCAACCCATGGTCAGTTGGAAAGCTGGAAGTTATTGGCATTAAGAAGGACAATGACAAGGTGGTTATATATGAAATTTGAACACTCTGCTCCACAGAACAAAGAAGTCAGGGGCGGATCCAGGATTTCAGCTTAGGGGGGGCGTAAGATTTTGGTAAATTTTCGGGTCCGTTTCTAGCCTCATAAAACGGTTGCGGTAGTGCATTGATAGGGTAAAAAAGTCCGTTTTCAAATAAAAGGAATTATCAATGTGTTAATTAAACCACTCATTAGCCATTATGCGTCGAGCGATCGAAGCGAGCGAAAAAAAATTGTTATACTGAGGGCGTGCATCGAAATTGTTTGATATTTTATCTACAGTAACATGGACATACATGTATGAATAAAAAAAAGTCCGTTTTCAAATAAAAGGATTTAACAATGTGTTATTTAAACCACTCATTAGTCATTATGCGTAGAGCGAGCGAAGCGAGCGAGAAATTTGTTTATTCTGAGGGCGTGCATCGAAATTGTTTTATATTTTATCTACAGTAACATGAACATACATGTATGAATAAAAAAGTCCGTTTTCAAATAAAAGGTTTTAACAATTTGTTAATTAAACCACTCATTAGCCATTATGCGTCAAGCGAGCGAAGCTTGCGAAAAAAAAAATTACTGAGGGCGTGCATCGAAATTGTTTGATATTTTATCTACAGTAACATGGACATGTATGAATAAAAAAAGTCCGTTTTCAAATAAAAGGATTTAACAATGTGTTAATTAAACCACTCATTAGTCATTACGCGTAGAGCGAGCGAAGCGAGCGAGAATTTTTTTAATACTTAGGGCGTGCATCGAAATTGTTTGATATTATATCTACAGTAACATGGACATACATGTATGATCCGGAATTTTTAGGGGGGTCGCGCGCCGGGTGCGCCCCCCCCTGGATCCGCTAGTGGAAGTTATAATAATAATTTAACGCACTTTTAACACATTTTTTTATGCAGCTTAAATCATCAAAATCAAACTATAAATATAAAATTACAACTATTTAAACACCAGCTTTCGATAAAGTTTATCTGTCACATTTTGTGTGTCAACTCAGCCATAGGCATTACAAGTTAGACTGGTTCCCGCGCGAAAATCGGGAACCAGTCTGTACAAGGCTCAAAAGGTAGCATGTTTGCACAGCCTGGCGCACAAAAGCACTCCTCTCCAGGACTTGGAAAAGGATTTCATGACATGAAAGAAGGGCTAATAGAGGTACCTTCATTGACCTTCGTTCACCTTTACCTCATTGTTTTTACCTATGCTGAAGATTGCTATTTTTCAATGAGCTGAAATACCCCATTGGATACCTCAAAACACACATCTATTTATATATTCATATTACGGTACATCACTTTTAACCTTGACATTTATGCCCATATCATGAAAAACTGTCTTCTAATTGGTCTACAATAAAATATGCAAGTGGACCACCATTCTACAGTGAATCAAAAAATGGTGGCGCGCACTTGATGAATTCTTAGAGATCGACCAAATTGGAGCCTGATATTTGGCTTCTTTGACACTGACAATGCTATTCTTGGTAGACATTACAAAAATGATGTTTAATCTTTAAAGTTTGATGACTTAAAAATAAAATGGCACTTATTTAATACCAAATTAGGGTCTATATGTATGACCTATTTATCATTGTGACAGATATAACCAGGGCCATGCGCAGAATGTGTTGTCATCACTAGCCATGGCGGTCATCTTGAATTTCCAGCCTAACGTGTTGCTACGATCAGCTAGACATCAATAGCAACATTTCTGTGAAGTTTCATGAAAATTCGAAGTAGTTTTTAGAGGAGTAGTCACTACAAGTTTTTACTATATAACTCTATGTAAACAAAGATGGCCACTGGCGGCCATGTTCGTCATCTTTAATGTTGAATCTAAATAATTCTTGACAAGGTTTAACATCATGTCATGCTGATCATTAAAAAAAAGAGTACCATATCAATATCACTTGTAGTTTTCAAGAAGTACTTGCTACAAACTTGTTTTTTAAAACAAGAAATCCGTGGATTCACATGACGTCTCGCCTAACTGGGGCTGGACTTAATATATACTTTATATTAACATTCTAAACAAATATGTTAAAGTTCAGATAAAAAATGAAGTAACTTCAGATTTAACAAAAGAAAATACAATATAGCATTTTTCAACAAATCAAGGGCCATAACCTGTCGTACTAACTAGATCTAGCTGGTTTTTGAACTTGTCCAAAATTTCATTGATATACCATGCTTTGCACAACTAGACATCATACTGAGGCTTCCTGCAGAAATCCAACAAGCCGTTTAGGAGGAGTAGCGCCGACAAGAAATTTAAAGTAAAAATGTCAAAGTGCCATAACTCCGTCATAAATCAGCAAACTGGAACAAAAGCGCGATATGCACAACAAGACATCTTACCGATGCTTCCTGCCAAGTTTCGCCGAAATCCAACAAGGCGTTTAGGAGGAGTAGCGCCGACAAGAAATTAAAAAAAAAAATGCCGTAACTCCATCAAAAATCAATGACCGGAAAAAAATGCAATACTTCCTGCTAACACAGCGTCAACACAAAAAAAAAAATCAATAAATAATGAAATAAGAAAATAAAAAAAAAATCAATAATAAAAAAAAAAATTAAAAAAAAAAAAAAAAAAAAAAAAAAATATATATATATATATATATAATTATATATATAAAATAATATATCTATTCCAAAAAAAAAATAAAAAAAAAATAAATATACTAATAATAAAAAATAAAATAAAAAGGCAAAACATCTGGTAAAGCATTTTTAACTAATCAAGGGCCATAACCCTGCTGTTATTGGTCCGATCTGGCTGGTTTTCAAACTTGTGCGAGCTTTCATTGATATTAACAATCTGGTAAAGTTTGGTAAAGATCGGATGAAAAATGAAGGCCTTTGACCAGTAGAGCTAAAAATCATCAGCTCCAAAAAGTAGGTCAAGGTCATAGATGAAATCCAGGAATCCAAAAAAAAAGATGCACTACCGAAAACACAACTATGTCAAAATAGAATGTTTTCTTCCAAAGATTAAGCTATAAATTAGGTTCAAAACATCTAGTGCATAATTTTAGTTCATGAGAAAGGAATGTAAATGTAACAATAAAAGTTATCTGCCCTTTGCTTGGATGGTGAAGGTCACATCCACATTTGCTTTGTCACGTTGCAATGTACCCCTCAAGATACAACTATAAGCAAAGTTTGAAAGGTCTTAGTGCATATAGTTTGTGAAAAAGTGACCTAAACGCAAAAGTTGAACCTAAAAATTAGTAAGTTATCTGCCCTTTGCTTGGAGGGTCAAGGTCACTTCCACATTTGCTTTGTCACGTTGCGATGTACCACCCATGATACAACTATAAGCAAAGTTTGAAAGGTCTAGTGCATACAGTTTGTGAGAAAATGACCTAAACGCAAAACATGAATGTCGACGCCGCCGCCGGAAAAGCAACACCTATGTCTCTTTTTTTTCTTCGAAAAGGCGAGACAAAAACTATTTTTAGACGTGATCTTGAATTTCCCGCCCGACCTGAAATTTTGCTGGGATCAATTAGACATCAAGAGAAACATTCCTTCTTCATGAAAATACGTCGGGCATTTTCTTCATGAAAATACGTCAGGCATTTTCACAGGAGTAGTCTCTACAAGTTTTTACTATATAACTCTATGTAAACAAAGATCGGCCCCTTCCCCTAGCAAAACAGACTACTTTTTTCCACCTCTTAGGCTGAGAAAATTTCCCTTAAAATAACAACAACATTTAATTTATTTCCCTCTCTAAATTTTTCAACATTATTATGTTTGGGATACATTTATAGAAGACAGTTTATCTAAAATGTACCTCCTTTGCGCACCCAAATCTTCAATTTCGGCCCAATACACTGCTCCCCTCAAAATCGCATTATTTTTTCCCCTTTAACTCATGGCAGCCATGTTTAACGTTGAATCAAAACGATTTTCAACAAGGACCAACAATGTCATGTCATGTTGATTGTTTTAGAAAAAGTCCCATATCAATATCACTTATAGTTTTCAAGAAGTAGTCGCTACAAACTTGTTTTTCAAAAATCTATTTTTAGCTTTGGTGGCCATCTTGGATTTCACATCAACATGAATTTTTAGGATCAACTAGACATCATGGGCAACATTTCTGTAAAGTTCCATGCAAATCCGTCTAGTAGTTTCAGAGCAGTAGTCGCTACAAAAAAAAGAAGTTTACAGACGGACACCGCACCACGGCATAAGCTCTGCTGATCTTTGATCAGTAGAGCTAAAAATGGGTAGCTAAAAATGGGTAAGTCCTGAAAATAGTCCCGATGCAAATGGATTGAAATAGGTCAACTTTGGATACCGATTGCGTAAAAAGTAGTGCATATTCATAAAATGGCACTATGTCACAATAAAGCTTGGTTTACGGTCTTTCCAGTATTAAATACAGTGTTTATTTTTACTTTTGGGGGAAAGGGATCGGCACCCTTTAGCGGGGGAAATATTCGACGTGAAGAAAAAGGGGGAATTTCGACAATTTCAAAGTAAAGAAGAAAGATAGTGTTTTTTTATATATGCATTAAGTCACAGTCTTCCATTTAATTTTTTTTTAAAGTTGTGTGTGTGGGGTGGCAGGGTATATTTCGAGGGTGGAATGGGGCCGAATATATTTTGGGTAATAAAAACTCTGTAATATATCTGACATATCTGTGCAGGTTAGCGCAAAGTAGCGCATGATAGATGTTCATGGCATATATTCATAAATGATCAATAGAAGTAAATAGCAGCTTCGGTAGAAATCTCGTCCTCTATAAGCGGTGTATACAACGCCAATACTACGCGTCTACGCATACATGTATGGCTTATTTGGACTACCTACTACTTTTGAAATTAAATAACTGTTGTTTTAAGTCCGATTTTAAAAATCTTTTTTGATTCTTAATGATTGTTTTATTTGAATAAATATTTTAAATATTAATGATTGTTTTATTTGAATAAATATTTTGTATACACATAAAATGTTTGTAAAAAAATCAATGCCTCTCCCTATCTTTGGCCTCGACAGAGCTCTATTCATAATTTTCCATTGCAGAGATGTTGAGATTTCATCTTATTTTCAGTAGGTGATAAAATGTGTGTTACTCGGATTTTATCCTTAGGTTCTATAGTAAAATAAAAATCTTTAGCAGAGCAAAAAGACGATAATTTTAAGATTTTAATTTTGAAAGATACATATATTGAATCAGTTTGCATGAATGTGCATGAACTTATGCAGGTTTTTAAAAGAATCACGCTGTAGATACCTTGATTTTAGCACTAAACTTGGTTGAAGAACAAGGATAAAGACCGAGTTTATCACCTACCAGAATGTATTTGTATGTTTTATTTCTGGTCACTGATTGGTCAGATTTTTTTGATGATGCTCTATCAAAATTATGACATTCATGATATAAAGTCAAAATTCAAAAGATCAGGACTACACTCATGTAAATAGATATCAAACAGGTAGAAGATAAATCGGATATCCCTGAATAAGACATGTCTGAAAACTCTTCTTTTACTCCACAGATCTAACAACAATTTGTTAATATTTCTGTGCTCAGACCATTACCTTCTTCAGATGCTGTCAAAATTTCCCGCCAGATAAAGGGGAGTAACTCTTGATACACTGTACAAATCTCAAAATAAGTTGTCTCTGCAAATCTAATCAAATGTAATTATTGTGTGTGCTTCTTTGTTTAATAACATTATATGACATGTGTGCTTTTTTAAATTTGATCATAAAAGAATCATAAACTGTTGTTTACGTAACTTACAGCGGTAGGTCAAAGTTGAATAGTTTACTTCCAGCATTGACTGGTGCAAGAAATTATGGTACGAATAGGCCTGGAAGAGAACATTTTAAACATTTTTGATACCCGTCTAGCTGACCCCGCCAAAATGTCAGAAATTATATCAATCGGATAATTATTCCGTAATTATAATGCAAATGTTAAATTTAAGCGGACCACCTCACCAGTCAAGCTAAAGGTATACGTTTTCTACTTCTTCCAATATAAGGCTTGTATTCTTCCAGAATGTGACACATGTAAATACTGCGCTAGCCCAATAAAATACGTTTAAGACTTAACAAGCTACTAAGTCGTTATACAACCACGATATTATAGATGTTACAGAGGCTTTTCCGAAAACGGGTAAACCTACTCAAATTCATTGCAATGAATATAAGCTACAATGTTTTAATTGTTTTATGGAAATATTACCTATGAAAGTCGAGGTGTTTTGATTTATAAAAGACAACAGTTCCAGCTGATAATTGTCATCTACTTAATGACGCTGATGAGGTCATTGTTGTACCGGGTACAACGAAAGGCACCCGGATACATTTATGTATTCAAAAACGTACCAGAAAATCATCGAAGTCGAGAAACCCCCCCAAATATACATAAATGTACCCGAGACAAAATACAAAGTTGTAAAACGCGGCCTGTCACGTTCTGTTACTTCACGGAAACGAAACTTTCATTGTTTACAAAGTTTAAACGATTTACTTTTTAAAAGTCGGTAGCAGTTGCCACCACCTTAAAGAAATGCAGTTGGTCTAAATATTTGACCAACTCTTCTTGAATTATCGGACGAGCTGCATAAATTATTTGTTTACTTTTTTGCTTGGGGTTTGATGAGTTACAACTTCCGGTTTTACGACGATACGTTCTGTATTTTATTACTAACTATGGCAGCCTAAATTTGTTTTAAGAACAAACAAAAAAATAGCACAATAGTTAATGATAAACAATATTGTTTAAGCAGTTGTTTTATCAAGTTCTAAATTGTTTCAATTCCGCCAGTGAGTACCTTTCTGTAGTACCCGATACGACAATGACCCCATCAGCCTCAATGACGCTGATGGGGTATTGTCGTATCGGGTACTACAGAAAGTTACCCAGGGTACATTTATGTATACAGAAACGTACCCGAACATATCTTCGAATTCCAGAATGACCCCCAAATATCAGTCTTCGAATTAACCCACTAGCCCGAAGCTCAAGGCTAGTAAACTGTCATTCGGGAAAGTGATTTTATGTACATGTCGGGCTGAAGGAAAATGTACGGGTTTTCGTTGAGTATATAAGAATTCGGGCTAGTGACACAAAAATTGTAATTCAAAGACTGAAATATACAGAAACGTACCCGGACAAACAAGATCTCATTGGCGGAATTGAAACAATTTAGAACTTTTCCGGTGATATACAGAAGGCATCACGCAATGCCTGCATAAAACCCCACTGTATTTCAGTAGAACAAACCTTAAATGCCACAGCTGTTTGCAGAAAACTCACCAAAGAAAGAAAATACATGCCAAAATTGCCGGTGATCGAAGGCCACTGTTAATCTTCGGCATTTACAAATTATTTACACTCGTTCTTGTGTTGACGTCTCGTTCTGTATTTGGAAAATTAACGCCGCCCTACTCACAAACCCGACGCTTTCCTGTTATTGTTGTAGATTTGTGTCAGCTGTGGTCTGGTTTAAATTTCCAAATATGGAATACGTGTCAGCGCGAGATATGTCGAAACGTTAGCATTCCAGAAGATGGCTGCTTAAAAAACATGGACAGTCGTACGAAAATGCCTAGATCGACGAGGTATTCTTCTGTTTGGTGAGTTTTATGCATGCATGCGTGGTATTTAAGGTTTAGTCTATTGAAATACGGCGGTTGTTTATGCAGGCATTGCTGGATGTCTTCAGAAACCTCTCTTGATGGGGTTGACCGTGATATCTACTTATTCTATAAAGGGTCGCATCGTATCTCAGTGGTATGTACACATCATAAGAGCTACGATACTCGCAGCAAGCGTACGTACAGCTGCAGAAATACTGAGCTATGAACTACAGACTACAGTGTTTTTGTGATAACTACTTGAAAGTAAACATTGCATATTTTTTAGGTACACACCATGGATGCATATTCTAGTGTAAGTCTAGCTGCGAGAATCATAGCTCTTATGGTGTGTACCTACCGTAGATAGAGGTTTCTGAAGATATCAAGCAATGCCTGCATAAACAACCACTGTACTTCAATAGACGAAACCTTAAATACCTTGCGTACATGCATAAAACTCGACAAAGAGAAGAATATCTTGTCGATCTAGGCCATTTGTATATAACTGTCCAGGTTTCAGTAGACATATTTTTATCTGTCGAAATATTGTGCGCTTTGTTGGTCCGTATTTGGAAACTTAAACCCGCCCACGACACACACAAATGAACAGCATTAACTGGAAATTGTCAGGTGTGTGAGGAGCGCTGAGTTAATCTTCCAAATACGGAAGGATACACGGTGAGATGCATCTAACATAAGTACACAATTTTGGGTCACTGTCACATACTTTGGACAAAATATATGTCATGTCTGCAGTGCTCCAGATAAGGATAAGATGTATATCTATGTAATTATGCATATTAGTTTACCAAAAACACTTTAAAAATATATAGCCAAAATATAGGTCACATTTAGCCTCCGCTATGACATGCGTATATTGCTCCGTTCTTGCAGAATTTTCACCAAACACCAGCAGAATGATCCTTATATGCATCTAATGTCTTCTGCAAAATTTATATTCGGTGCGACCTACTTAGAGGGGTTTTAAAAGGGAGTATACGCTGTCTATTGAGTGCATGATCCAGTGTTGGGGGGACGGGTAAACGAGGGTATACAATATCTATTGAGTGCATGATCCACAAATCATGATGGAATTCCCCTGATTATGTTTCTGATTATATTTCTTGCAGATATCTCCTGCACATGAAAGTTTTAAGTCAAGAAGAATGTGGAAGTATTAGACCTGTCTGAGAGGGTGGGTGAGAAAAATGTCGTCAGAGTTTATCTCCGAAACGAGGCTACAGAGCCAGTCTAACAGAGACAATGCCAGTAGACGCAGGCTAGAAGAACTGAAGGCAGATTTACCAGGAGGGCGTAAACTATGGCGCCAGATGGTTACAGGCTTCATCGGTGCTGCGTGTTTAGGAATGATCATGCTTATACTGGGTAGTGTGTTTATAGGAAAAGCCGTGAAAGGAAATACATCCATCACTATCATGCTGTGTGTATTGGGAATGGGTAAGATATATACCTGGTGGTCGGGGATGGATTCGGGAATTTGGTGCAGGGTCCAACAAATCTTGAATTTTGTGGGCTGCCAGAAATTGAACATGGGTAGCCTGTAATGCCTGAGGTGGTCTCATTCTTCATTGGGTTAGTTTCGAGGTAGGTGGTGGTATTTTGAGCTGTTAAATAATTATTCGAGTTAACTGGAAAACCATTCTTCCATTGTGGATGCGTGTATTTAAATCTTATCTTGAATAATTAGCTGAGTGGTGTTGATTTGAGCTAAAATCTCAATTTGAAGGTCTACTATACATGCATATTTGTAGTAACCCGACTGACCATGCTGACTGTCGATAGAATTTTCTGGTAGCCCGACATCAACTTTTGGTAGCCCACAGGCTCCGTTCATGTGATTTGTCGGACCCTGGGGTTGGGGTGGGGGAGGGAGTGCATCCAGTAAAAGTTGCATTACTTCTAAAATCTGAGAAGTTTTGAAAGTTCATGTGAAAAAGCGTTATTGTTTTTTGGAGTTAAGTTTTTAAAAAAGTTTTAAACAAATTCGCACCCAAACCTTACCCCACCCCTCAATCTCAATTGCTGTATCTGCCCCAGGTTGTGGGTTGTGAGTAGGTTTTGTGGTTACCAAACAGGGGTTTTCATTAAAGGAATACATGGCAATCTTGAGATTTTTTTATAAGGCCATAATAAATTAATTGCTAGTTTCTCATCCAAATTTATTTCGAAATAGGGGCGAGGGGTGAATTTTTTATTTTTATTTTTTTATTTTATATGACAAATGGAAAATGGCCTCGGCACAAGGCAAAAATAGTAAAACATACTACTGAGAACTTCCAAGATTGAAAACACATTTTTAATAGTGTTTTATACTTTCAGCAAATCTTTTTATTAATTTTTTTATTTTTTTTATTTTTTTATTATTTATTTTTTTGAAGTAATAATTATTTTTTTACCAGGGCGGCATAAAAAACCGGGGGCGGGTGGGGTGAGAATCTAGCAATTAATTTATTACAGCCTAATGTTAAAAATTAGCACCTCGATTATTAATCCAGTATCATTCTAAACCTGCTGCATATATTTACATAAAATGGGGTTTCATTTCTGTCTTCATTATTCAGCATGTTCACCATAACATTATTAGTTATTGGGTTTGTTACTGACACCCTACAGAAATATGTGGGGTCAGTAAGATGTATAGGGCGTGAGGCGATAGCGGAGTCCCCCTATATATCTGACTGACCCCACTGAATCAGTTATGGGATTTGTTACTGACACCCTACAGAAATATGTGGCACATATTTCTGTAGGGTGTCAGTAACAAATCCCATAACTGATTTATTGCATCGAGCACCTTTTTTAAGGCAAACACCGATATTTAACCTATTTTAATGACGTTGACGTCATGACTGGTCGTACAGTTTAAAAACATTATTAATTTACTTATTATGTTTGTTACTAACGCCTTAAAGAACTATTTGCAACTTTGAATCAGAATTGTAGTCCATGATATTGTTTTAGTGACCCTCTATGAAATCTACTGACCCACTGTAGAATAATAGAGGCTCACCATGTGACTAATCCAATGAAAATCCTAGGATTTTGTGCGAGGTGCAATAAAATGTCATCATTGTCATTCAGATATCGGATATATCGTAAAAAACATCGTAACTGTCCTGCAATTATCCAATGGCGTGGTTGTGTAATGGTGAGCATACTTGCCCGGAAAGCAAGAGGTCTGTGGTTCAGTTTCCAGCTGCAGCTCGCCGATTTTTGAAACCGCAGTTTTTCTGATTATTTGATTACAGTTTGTGGTCTCATCATTCTGGTTGGAACAGCGATACTTGGACGTTTATTCATATCACGAAAATGGAGAGTACAGGAGGGGAGACAACCAATACACCACCCTCCCGAGGCCTGCTTCCATACATGCTCCAGTAAGTAGAATTATAATTAGTACTAGTGCGAAGATTTTCTACTTGCTATTTTATTTGCACTAATAATTTAAAACCTTGATTCATTTTAGAAGGATTGCTATACCTGTAAATAATGACATGTCCACACTCAGCTAGATGCAGGAACGTGATAATGTATAATTATACTTACTTATATCCACCTATTTAACTAAAATAAATATATTCAGTGAATATATGTTGACTGAGACTAGTGGGTTTCTTTTATTACTTGAACAATTTAGCAAGAGCTAATATTTTCTACTTGCAAGCTGCAAAAAATTATTTGCATTTAGGCCATCCTTAAAAAAATATTTGTTTGCTGTGCTCTGACCCTGAATTTTTTAAGTGGGTAGGTAGGTAGGTCTTTTTTTTTTCTGCCACAGTCCTGGTTAAGCATTTTTACAAATCATAATTTCCTATCACAATGTATGATAATGCAGTCTGTGGATAACCTCATTAATATTTCTTTACGAATAATTTTTTAGTAAAAAAAAAATTAAAAATTAAAAAAAAAAAAAAAAAATTAAAAAAAAAGAAATCCGAAAAGGCTAAAAAAACAAAACGGTCGCTACCTTTTTAGACGGTCAGTCGGAGCACAGCAAACAAACGCTTTTTTAAGGATGCCTCTAGCAAGTAAATAAGTGTTAAATTTGAACCCTGAATGGAGATATATAAAACAGTTCTGGTATATTTTAGTTTTTAAAAATATTGTTATGGATGGAGATTAAGTAGTCTTCAGATTTCCGATTTCAAAATGTCCTTTAAACGCTTTTGTCTATATGTTTGAATGTGTGTCTGATGGTCTGGGGCTGGTTCTGAAAGTTCAGGCCACCATTGTTACAGGATAAAGATAAAATGTTATACTTAACTGTTGTAAATATAGTAATGAAAGTTCGGGAAATGATCATAACTGCAAAGTAGAAAAATGAGTTTGGAAAAGACCAGAATACTCCGATAAAAATCGAAACATTATTTTATGTTTTTGTTGTGCATTAAAATACTGCAAAGCAAACAAAAAATGATCGCAAGCATACTAATTGCATTTTAACTTTTCAGTTGTATACACTCCCTCCCAAGACCAGCTCAATGGCCAGCCATTTACGGACCCGCCTCCAGCGTACGAGATGGTAATATTTCCCCAGCACCATCGCATGTCCCTGGAGCACCACGGTATGCCTCCGGAAGGCTACGTTCCCGGTTTTATGGAATGTAACGACGGATCGGGCTGTGAATATCCAGTGTTTATGTCTCCTCCAAAATATTCCATCGCTGCTGCGCCACTTCCTGAATATGGTGACCCGGTCTGAGAAAGAGTCTCGTGCGTCTCGTGCACAATGTGATTATGTGTTGTATTGTGCTTAGCATCATTCATCCTCACAGAAATAAGACTATTCCATCAACTTCCACCTTTCTACTTTATTTGTTTACTCAACATTTTATACCGTTTTAAAATGTACATAGAACACGATTTATATTTTTATGATCTACACCATGATAGTGTAGGGAGCAAAGGTTTTACCCTTGTCCGTTCATCCATTTTCTGCCTTGGTTTAGGTTTTTCAGTTTCGTTTCTCAGACATCTAGCCGCAGACTCTTCAAACTTTATACACAGATACATGTAGACAAGTACTGTACATCCATACCAATGTATGTCACTCCTCATGCATAACTGACGTTGACCTACTTTCACTTTGTTAATTTCAATTAAAGTTTTTCGCTCCGTTTCTAATTTATTAAACCATAGTAATATTACGTTACAGTATTTATAATTATAAGAATAAACATGTTCATATTAAAATGTTTTCCTATTTCAATAACTTGAAAGCAATGTCTAGCTGATTTGAATATACCGAGATCCTGAGCTTAATACAAAACCTTAAAGAAACTAAACCGCCAAATAACGGCAAAATTACACGACAGAACCTTTTGTCAGAATTCCACCCATGTGTTCAGGTCATATAATAATGTTTACCGGGTATATGCCGATTAAAAGTATAGGATTTCACATGTTTTTAAAATACCCGTGATTGAATGTGTAAAATGAGTTTGTAACTCTTAATTCAAAGTTTTGAGGTTTGGCATGGCTGGTTAAAACTGTTTATACTGTATCTATAGAGTTTGGATTCTCAGAATATGTAAGTTATATATAGATTATTTAACTGCTTGGATCGATTATAGGGAAATCCTTCATGAGATTGTAGACATGATTCTTTTCACGAACAAGCGTATAAAACACGTCTACCATCGAGTAAAGGATGTCCCAATAATCGAACCTAGCAGTTAAATAAGCTATTTATTACATTTTAAATCAGTTTATGCATGATTGTAACCGAACTTATTTCGCTTTATTGAACTTTATCGGAGGATGACGTCGACGTCAGCAACACTATTGACGTCCTAACCCAATGTCACAGTTATTTTCGTGTTTGGAGTTAGTTATTAATATTTAGCGATTATGAATATTCTTTCACTGGGATATCCCAATGATTCAACCATAGAAATGTAATAAATATATATATAGTTATATACCTCATCATCAGTAGGTATAGAAATGGTCATATACAATTGTCTGTTGTTGGCGGATAGCTTCTTTAATGGGATGCCACATGATGACAAAGCGCTTTTTTTTTCTCCTTTTTTTTAATTTCGAAATGCAAAGCTGGGCATCATTTCATAGTTTTGTTACGTGTTTTTAATTACATACTTTTATGTAAGTTTTTGGAGAAAAAAAAAGCCTGAATAATAGTTACTCCCGACTTCTATTCGCGAATGGCAAGTTACGCCAAAACACTGCTCATGGTCGCCTGCATTGATTTGCAAGATTACGTTGTAAACCGTCTCTGTCATACCACTGCGGGTTCGAATCCCGCTGGGAACTCAACTTGTAAGTGAGAAAGTGTCTATTCTTACGGATGGCGGGAGTTTATACAGTACTGATTCTACCCAGGAAAAATGGGGTGGTCTGCCTCTATCACGAAAAATCGACCGTCATACATAGCCTAAAATGTGCTGAAAAATGTTAAACTTCAAACAGACTGATTTTATTATGTAATTTTATATTTATTTATGTATACAGTGTTTATAACTGGTACGTTATTCTGAATTCTCCTTAAATAAATTTAATCACACTTGTGATTCGCAGTTTCCTGTTCATGCTAGTTCCTTTATATTAACCCTTAACCCGCTACATATATATAATGGACTGTTCTTTCTTTGAATTAAGACCATTCCATTTAGGTGATAAGGGGTGTTTTGGGGAGAAAATGACTGATCAGCAGACATTGTAACCCTGCTAAGCCTGCGAGTTACTCGCAGGCTGAGAGTTACTCGCAGGCTGATCTGGGTTTACAATGGACGCGAAGGCTATTATAGTCGTGATTAGCGGGTTAAGGGTTAAATAACGTGATTATATATATACTGTTGTGTTGTGAAACATTTGTGGTGCAGTTGAGTTTTTGTGTTATGTCCCGTGTACCTCAGCATTGTTTGTTATATCCCATGTACCTCAGCATTGTTTGGTATTTCCCATGTACTTCAGCATTGTTTTCCCTTATGTATGTGGTACTGATAAAAGAACCCATTCCCAATTGCAAAAAGTATGTTTTTTCCCCCCAAATCTGTTGTAAAAAGTTCCCAATTGAAAGTAAAAAATCAAAACAAATTTATTGCTAGAAGCTTCTCTCTGAACTGTCAGGTTTTTCAGTTTCGTTTCTCAGACATCTAGCCGCAGACTCTTCAAACTTTATACACAGATACATGTAGACAAGTACTGTACATCCATACCAATGTATGTCACTCCTCATGCATAACTGACGTTGACCTACTTTCACTTTGTTAATTTCAATTAAAGTTTTTCGCTCCGTTTCTAATTTATTAAACCATAGTAATATTACGTTACAGTATTTATAATTATAAGAATAAACATGTTCATATTAAAATGTTTTCCTATTTCAATAACTTGAAAGCAATGTCTAGCTGATTTGAATATACCGAGATCCTGAGCTTAATACAAAACCTTAAAGAAACTAAACCGCCAAATAACGGCAAAATTACACGACAGAACCTTTTGTCAGAATTCCACCCATGTGTTCAGGTCATATAATAATGTTTACCGGGTATATGCCGATTAAAAGTATAGGATTTCACATGTTTTTAAAATACCCGTGATTGAATGTGTAAAATGAGTTTGTAACTCTTAATTCAAAGTTTTGAGGTTTGGCATGGCTGGTTAAAACTGTTTATACTGTATCTATAGAGTTTGGATTCTCAGAATATGTAAGTTATATATAGATTATTTAACTGCTTGGATCGATTATAGGGAAATCCTTCATGAGATTGTAGACATGATTCTTTTCACGAACAAGCGTATAAAACACGTCTACCATCGAGTAAAGGATGTCCCAATAATCGAACCTAGCAGTTAAATAAGCTATTTATTACATTTTAAATCAGTTTATGCATGATTGTAACCGAACTTATTTCGCTTTATTGAACTTTATCGGAGGATGACGTCGACGTCAGCAACACTATTGACGTCCTAACCCAATGTCACAGTTATTTTCGTGTTTGGAGTTAGTTATTAATATTTAGCGATTATGAATATTCTTTCACTGGGATATCCCAATGATTCAACCATAGAAATGTAATAAATATATATATAGTTATATACCTCATCATCAGTAGGTATAGAAATGGTCATATACAATTGTCTGTTGTTGGCGGATAGCTTCTTTAATGGGATGCCACATGATGACAAAGCGCTTTTTTTTTCTCCTTTTTTTTAATTTCGAAATGCAAAGCTGGGCATCATTTCATAGTTTTGTTACGTGTTTTTAATTACATACTTTTATGTAAGTTTTTGGAGAAAAAAAAAGCCTGAATAATAGTTACTCCCGACTTCTATTCGCGAATGGCAAGTTACGCCAAAACACTGCTCATGGTCGCCTGCATTGATTTGCAAGATTACGTTGTAAACCGTCTGTCATACCACTGCGGGTTCGAATCCCGCTGGGAACTCAACTTGTAAGTGAGAAAGTGTCTATTCTTACGGATGGCGGGAGTTTATACAGTACTGATTCTACCCAGGAAAAATGGGGTGGTCTGCCTCTATCACGAAAAATCGACCGTCATACATAGCCTAAAATGTGCTGAAAAATGTTAAACTTCAAACAGACTGATTTTATTATGTAATTTTATATTTATTTATGTATACAGTGTTTATAACTGGTACGTTATTCTGAATTCTCCTTAAATAAATTTAATCACACTTGTGATTCGCAGTTTCCTGTTCATGCTAGTTCCTTTATATTAACCCTTAACCCGCTACATATATATAATGGACTGTTCTTTCTTTGAATTAAGACCATTCCATTTAGGTGATAAGGGGTGTTTTGGGGAGAAAATGACTGATCAGCAGACATTGTAACCCTGCTAAGCCTGCGAGTTACTCGCAGGCTGAGAGTTACTCGCAGGCTGATCTGGGTTTACAATGGACGCGAAGGCTATTATAGTCGTGATTAGCGGGTTAAGGGTTAAATAACGTGATTATATATATACTGTTGTGTTGTGAAACATTTGTGGTGCAGTTGAGTTTTTGTGTTATGTCCCGTGTACCTCAGCATTGTTTGTTATATCCCATGTACCTCAGCATTGTTTGGTATTTCCCATGTACTTCAGCATTGTTTTCCCTTATGTATGTGGTACTGATAAAAGAACCCATTCCCAATTGCAAAAAGTATGTTTTTTCCCCCCAAATCTGTTGTAAAAAGTTCCCAATTGAAAGTAAAAAATCAAAACAAATTTATTGCTAGAAGCTTCTCTCTGAACTGTCAAAATCGTGGTGTCATTAAGTTGCAGGGGTGTCATTAAGGCGGGGATTTTCCCTGCTACTTTGACTGGGTTCCCGGCTAATATAAATACTTTTGCAAATATTGTGAGACATTTTGAAGGAAGTAAAATGAAATAGGGGTTTACACCCAATTAACACCTCAAATTACGTTATATAGGTACAGCAACCTCAGAAGGAGATGAGATGATGGTACTCATTTTTGTGCTCAATTTTGTGAAAAAACACCCCGTTCCAAAATAAATGTTTATAAATGTGGAATAATGTTTATATATAATTATATATATAATAAACAATTATATACATAAATGTTGTTTGTGATTGTCTTGTTGTATTTGCAGCTTTAAAAGTCTACGTTATCGCATTAGTTTTACTTTATATTGTTGATTGTTTAATGTACCGACTACGGTAATTCTCTGTAGTTATAACTACACTCCCCTTGTCGTGAGGTTCCTGGTTGTATTTATTGTTTAGTGATCAAATTGAATACATTTTTGTCAAATGACATGGCATTGATTATATGCCGTGTGGTAATATACTCCTCAATTAATTTAAGGACCAGAAAGTAAAGCATGTATAATCATATAAAGTATTTCATACTAAATGAAATTTCAGCAATCCATCTTAACAGTTGTAAAACAAATAACATAACAGAACAAGACCAAAAACATCCGAGATCAATATGTTAAATGACTTAAAAATTAAATGTTTTATACATGGTGGGTGGGGTAAGACATTTTTGAAACACTTCTCCTATGAATAGACTCACTCCAAACATAAAATGCAGTATTGTGTATGTCCATCATGAGCAGCAGTAACTGCTATGCATGGCGACTGGAAGTTTCTAAACAGCTTCCGGATTTCAACTCACGGAATCCTCCACCAGAGCGTTTGCAAGGTCCTCCCGCGTCTGCGGTTTCACATTCCTAGCACTTGTACGCCTTTGAAGAATGTCCCGTACATGTTGTATGGGGTTTAGGTCAGGAGAACGGGCAGGCCAATCCATACGCTCAATGCCATCCTGATTCAGGTAGTCGTTGACTATTTGAGCTCTGGCGGGCATTTTCATCCATTAACAAGTAGTCTGGTCCCACTGCACCTGCATGCAATCGCACAAACCGGTCCAATATCTCATCCCGATCTCCGTAAGCCTCTTAGAGACCCATTCTGAATGACATACAGGTCCTTGGTGCCATCAAACGAGATCACACCCCACACAATCACAGAAGGACCACTGAATCTATCGTGCTCAGCAGTGCGTCACGTAATCGCTGATTCCTCTGTCGCCACACACTTCTTCCATCATTAAAGTCACCACAGAACTTTGACTCAGCCGTGAACACTATTGAAATCAGACTGTCCAACTGGAGATTCTGGTGTTGGCAAGTGAAGTCCATCCAGTCTTCTGTGCTGTGGGGTCAATGGAGGTCATGCAGATGGGTTGTTTGACCACTTCTTGCACACTCAACAACGAAACAGGTGTCTAGGTAGCGCTGCCATATACGCCCAACCACTGTATGACTGATGCTAAACTGACGTCCGATGTAACGTTGGGTCTGGCCGGCCAACAGTAGTCGAATGATACTCTCCATTTCACCAACAGGTAGATGCCGAAATGGCACGATTTGAATGTAGACGATATTAAAAGTCAATAAAAGTCCAAATTTTCACAGAAAACCTAAAACATTCTCAAATCCGGATGAACGGGCTAAAGCAACATGTGGTCAAAACACGTAAATTGAGGGATGGACCATTTAAAACCATAGCTCCAGCTTTACTTGTGAGTTTATGCCCTAATAAACACTGTTTGAATTCAGGCAAGGTATGGTAGTACATGTGTACACTAAAAGTTAACTCTAAAACTATTTTAATGATGAAATTTTTTGAATAGAAAACATGGTCCTTAAATTATTTTGAGGAGTACATTTGTTCTATTACCAAATGTGTTCTAATGTTTAATGACATCATGCAGTTTCGGAGCTGAAAATATGCTTTCATGTCAAAGGGTATTGAAAAGAACATTTATGTAAGGTCCGCTGTTTTCGCGTCTAAGCGCTCATTATTGAGTGATGTTCTTTGTTGTATTTATTGTCCCATGATCAAATCAGATATATTATTTAGGTGAAAATATTGAAGTGCTCTTTTTATACACTCATGGCGTTGGCTGTCCGTCCGTACCGCAACTTTAACCTGACAACTGATTGTGGCTAATAACTTTCAAGTACATGTATAAGGTCTACAACAATGAAACATCTGATAAAGGCCCATAACTCTCAAGTTCATATTTTTTTAATTAGTCCCCTTTGAAAAAGGTTTAACCTAAAACTTAACCTTGCCTTTTACAAGTGATTGTGGATAATAATTTTCAAAAAGTATTAGATCTACAACAATGAAAAGACGGGCGTATATCCCCCGCTAGGCGGTGCTCTCAGTTTACATTCCTCTATGCATATATATATTTATTTCAGTCTAGCTACTATCTCTTTAGTCTGTTTGTATACCATACTCAGTGTGTATATGTTGCCCCCTATATATGTGAATTGTGCTCTAGCCTTCCCTGGTCGAGGGTATCGAATCCCACTAGAAGCTCCACTTGTGAGAGAAAATGTCGATTCTTACAGATGGCAGAAGGTATACATTACTGGTTTTACCCAGGAAAAATGGGGTGGTCTGCTTCTACCATAAAACCGTCAAATTATTTCCTGTTTATTTCATTGATGAAGTCGACGTGTATAAAACTCACTTGTCTTTTGTGTGCGAAGAAATAAAATAAGCCTGCAAGGCATCTGTGCTCACAGTGGTGTTTTTTGGCTGTTTTTATAGCCTATATATTCCCAATGCCAAACATTTCTTCTTCTCCTAATTTTGAGACAGACAATCTCAAATTGAAAGAAGGAAAAGAAAAACACACAGAAAAGTATCAAAAGTTCGACAAATATCGAATATGAAATGTTTTTAAATGCCGCTGTTGATCATGTTATACTGTAAACAGTATGAAAGATACTTTTATGAAATGAATGATTTATTGTTTTGTTTCACAATTTTATGAAAAATGCGCTGTAATTCCCAAATCTGATGGTATAATAATAATAATAATGTCTTTATTTAACGAAGTTTAAAACACATTAAGTTATGCAAAACAGATAGTATGGGCTATGTTCCGAAAATATAGAAAAAACACTGCAGATGCACTTTGGCTGTTTATTATAAGTTTGTTGTTGGATAAAATAATGACAGTTAAACGGAATGTAGTGACACAGCCAAACAATCTAGATTTGGGAGCTTCCATTTTGAGAACTATGATGTCATAGTTACCATATATGGCATAGTGGTAAATATTATTTGAATTGAATGGGGTTTTAAGGCCCACCAACACATGAAAGGTTATATGGCACCTAACAGGAATGAACATGCCAGGCTCATCCTCCATGTACATTGAGATAAAATATGGAGAATGGGCCTAGAACCTTCTCACCCTGAACTGCAGAGTTGCTGCAAATTCTATTGTTGACACTCCATTTATGCTGGAGCCACGTTAATTGTTTTTCTGCCACTGCTCTAGTGATATGAGCGAGATGGCACCTGAAACAATGCACAGGGGTCATGATGAAGACCTTTAATGAGCATGAACAAAAAAATGATAAAATGATTAAGGATTTGAAGGGGTGTGTGGGTGGGTGGGTGGGTGGGTGGGTGTGAGGGTGAGGGAGGAGATATTATAATTATTTAAAGCAAACAAATCTTTGAAAATGAATGCAACTATTGCAAAATCCTTTACTGGCCATATAATGCATTGTAACACTTCAGAATAATTTTCCATACCTTTACTGTGATTTCACCCCAATAAATCAGTTAATTGTCATATTTATAAATATGTGCCATATATGGTAATTTAGAACCGTGATGTCATAGTTCTCAAAATGGTGGCTTTCATAGCCGTTTCAAAAGAACCAATGATCAAATGATCATATATATCTTCTTTGTTTATATTCGGATATTTATAATTCTTTCACCCATGACCAAGTTTTTCAGAATTGTCAAAAATAATGATTGTTTGGATGCATATTTGAACTTGTATTATTACTCTTGCCTAAAGTGAGTGGTCTTGCTATGTGAAATTACTTCCGAGTTGTATGGTATATTGCAGTTAGCTTTTATATTTATTGTATTCTATCCAAGATAATATTTGTGATATTTGTCAACCTATGTTATGTTCGGTATTGACGTTTTTTATACATAAAGAAAAACAGAAATGTATGTGTATTGTTTTCTTTTATTAATACCATATTCAAATACAATCAAACAATATCCATATTCAAATAGAACCCAACAATATAACAAAAAATCTGTTGTAAAAATATAAAAGGTCGTCTATATAACCGTACAAATTTTGGCCAACATTAAAATAATTACTCATTATGTGAGTCGATACATTAAAACAGGAGTTAATTATTTGGAAGGCTGAAGTCTTTGTTTCGCCAATTTATGTAGTACGAGTTTTAACTGTTAAAGGGACACATGGTAATCTTGAGGTTTATTCAAGCATTAAAATTCTCACTTTGAGATGAATTCTGCCTCATTTTTACTTTAAAACTGCTTGTATATAATTAAATACAAATTTGAGGTTTCAGGTTTCTTCAATATGCTTCAAAATTGATAAATTTATTATATACTTTCCAGTGAAATAGTGGATTTTATGATTAAAATAAAACCTTATATTTTCATTGTTTATATTTCACATGTGAAAATATATTTTGTTTTCGTTGTTGAAGTTACTGACGTTACTGACGTCATTGTTTTGGCGCATTTCTTTTTTCTGCATAAATTTCCAGGTTGTGAGTATATAATAAATAGAATATTTGTTGGTTTGTTGTGAATATAGGATTTATTTTCATCTCGAAGTGAGAAAACTCAAATATTTTCACTTGTGCTTCTCGATGAAAATAAATCCTATATTCACTCAAAATAAACAAATGTCCTCTTTATATTATTGGTGCGATATTATCAAAAGTTAGTGATATATAAAAACAATTTGCTTTGAATTATTCAAAAACCTAATATTAATGGTTTTAATCATTTCAAACAAATCAAGATTGCCATGTGTCCCTTTAAACTGAAATGCGAAATTTTAAAAGAACGTTTCTTATGGGTAATAGTATATCATATACAGGCATACCTGTGTGAAGACATACTGTAAAGAAGGCTTCTTATGGGTAATAGTACATCATATACAGGCATACCTGTGTGGGGTAATAGCATATCATATACAGGCATACCTGTGTGAAGACATACAGTAAAGAAGGCTTCTTATGGGTAATAGTACATCATATACAGTGTCACAGGATGACCTTAGTGGTTGGGCTAACTCAGGAAAGAATCAATGACGGTGAATGCATTTACATAAATTTAATGCAACTTTTAAAATATGTTTAATATATATACAATTATCTAAAAAAACAAGCGAATACACAAATGAACTATGAAAAGAATGTTCTCCTGAACGTTTAAGACGTTCTTAGTATTGTTATAAATACTGAAAGTCTAAGACACTAAAGTGTTGTTAAATCTATAACAATGTTGATCTAGCGCGATAACTGTGATGCGCGAGAGCTCATGAAGATGATGATGCGCGAATTCAATGGATGATTGTCATCAAATGCCTTCTGTAAGGGTTGATGACGCGATGCAATGATAGTTAATCTCCACTGAGATTGTGAATGATATTCCTCCAGTGAGGACTGGTAACGGGCCCACCTTGTGTCCCGGGGGTTGTCGTTAGTAAAACCTGGCTGCGCAGGTACGGGGACCGTCTCCACCGCTTGTAACGTTATTCGTGGAAGCTTAGCTCCACTCCTGGATATCCAAACCTAGATGGCTTACTCCAACCCTGGATGGCTTATATCCTGGATGGCTTAGGCTGTAATTATACATACGTTTTAGATGTCGGTTGACAAACATAACAATCTTGCATAATTATCATTACCCAAACAAATCATTATTCAATCAATATATGTAAGCTGTACTAATGATTAGTAGCAATGTATACATATTCTACAACGCCATGTATACGCTATGTACGTCGCTGTTAATCAATGCCCTTAATACATGTAATATAAACATGATCAAATTACTCATATATTACACTCACTGAGTTATGCATGCACGCATTTATTCTTGTCACTCATCTCATTGTTAACTAATGTTAACAATCGTGTATTACAATCACTGAATTATACGCCAACGTTAATTAATGCACCTATTATCCACTGTTATCAAATTAATATTGTTTTACAATTAATGATCAATTACCATAATTACATCTAATAAAGTCACTTCAAATCATATGCTAGTCTAAAGTTATGTTTGAGAAACATCAATGCTAACCGGATGTCGTAACCGCCAAACAAGATGGCGCCGCCCACTGAATACAAATATACGATAAAAGTTTAATAAAACTACTAACCACATGTTGCCTGTGAAATTTGCCGTCCAATCTCTGTTCCAACAAAGTACTATCGATTATCCCGGCGATAGCTAGAAGACAATGGCATTTATAGCAAACATTACGCCCAAATCATTATTTCCCCCGTTCAGTCCGTGACAAACGTGGCTAAATCTACAGTATTGAATCAACACGAGAGGCCCCTTATACAATTTTGCCGTTTAAGGAAAATTTACCTATACGTTTACATGCATTAGCACAAAACTAAACTTATGACACGGCCTCTCTGGCGGCCACTTAAAATGTGCACGCTTTTACGTGTTACATGAATAGATCATGAATATGGTGAAATTGTTTCAACTCGAACAATAGATTTTGGGTGTAACCGATACAAGAGCTATATACGACCAGTACGCTCTACCCGTGACATTTTGTGACAACATCTCCCCACTTAAAGAAAGTGCTACACTTTTAAAATTCAACAAAATGATAATTAATATTTACACGTTAAGAAACTATTAATTCTTCTGAGCAAATGAGCGACAAAACGTACAAGCTGATCGCTCAATCGCTTAAGTATATAAATATTACTACCGAGGGATGCAACCTTCAGCCAGTACAACGACCGTCTTCCGGAAAACATCCACTGCAGTTATAACCCAACTATAATATGTAATTACAATTTGAACACTATTCTACAATTGTACACTACCCTGTCGTAACATATACTACTATTGTACAATACACTGCAATACACTATTATATTAAACCGGTCATTATGTGCGGCGACTTAAATAGTCTGCCCCAATATTGTCCTTTCCTCGGATCGCTTTAATTTTCATCCGGTAAGGCTGCAGAGTCAGTGCCCACCTCATTAACCTACTGTTAGCTACCTTTGCTTTATTCATATAAGCTAACGGTTGGTGGTCAGTCTCCAAGACAAATTCCTTACCAAAAACATATCGGTGGAATTTACTGACACCCCACACTACTGCAAGACATTCCCTTTCGATAACAGAGTAGTTACATTCCCGGGGTAATAGTTTCCGACTTGCGTAAGCCACGGGGAGACTACACCCATCTTGCTCTTGCAGTAGGACTGCACCCACCCCGATATCGGAGGCATCCGTTCTGAGGATAAACTCCTGGTCAAGTTCAGGTAATTTTAGTATTGGGGTTTTGACCAGACGCCCCTTTAAAGAGACAAAAGCTCGCTCCTGGCTTTCCCCCCAAGTTATCCTATTGGGTTGACCTTTCTTTGTCAAGTCTGACAAAGGTGCAGCTATAGCCGAAAAGTTTGGAATAAACTTCCTGTAAAAACCCGCCAACCCTAAAAATGACCTAACTTGTTTCTTTGTCTCGGGTCTTGGTGCTTCCTGAATTGCCTTAACCTTGTCGGGGTTGGGTTTCAATTTCTGGTCCCTCCCGACAACATGACCCAGACACTCTATATCTGCGTAACCTATGTGACACTTGCTAGGTTTTGCAGTCAGTTTAAACCGGCGTAGCCGTTCCAACAGATTACGTAGAGCCTTAATATGGTCTTCAAATGTTGTTGTAAACACCAGGATGTCATCTACAAAACTGTCTGTGTTGGACAAATCCTTCAGGACTTTCCTCATTAACCTACAGAATGTTGCTGGGGCGTTTACGAGACCAAAGGGCATGACCTTGAACTTAAAAAGTCCTTGTGAAGTTTCGAAGGAGGTCATCTCTTTAGCTCGGTCTGAAAGTGGGACTTGCCAATAACCTTTACTGAGGTCTAACTTGGAGAAATACGAATATCCCGCAAGTTTAGAGAATACCTCCTCAATATTAGGCATTGGCTCTGCATCAAAGATGGTACGTTTATTGAGCTGCCTAAAATCGATACAGAATCGAATTGACCCATCTTTCTTCTTAATAAGGACGACTGGGGATGAAAATGGGGCGTTTGAAGGTTCGATGACACCCAATTTCAACATGTCTTTCACCTCCTCATCAACAATTGATCGGGAGTGAAATGGAATGGGATACCCCTTAATTCTAATTGGTTCCCCTGATGTGAGTACAATATCATGTTGCACTCCATCTGTCTGCCCCGGGTTTTCGGACAAGACATCACTGACCTCCGAGAGTAAACTACCCATCTCTCGTTGCTGCTCTACACTAAGCATGCCCGATATGTCTACATCGGCTGCTCTCTCCCTACCTACACTAGTGGGAAAATACATGGGACTAGTGTCCTCACTACTGTCTTCCTCACTATCCTCAATAACTGCAACATTAACTACGGTTAACACCCCTTGTTGCACATTATCGGTTCTACTGATATACTCTTTCAGCATATTCGCATGAAAGGTCTTTAACTTTCCGTTTATCTCGATACGGTAATCCATAGTGTTCACTATCCCTCTAACGTAAAACGGACCTTTCCATTGTAATAACAACTTGTTATTGTCGGTCGGGAGTAACAGTAACACCTGGTCATCTATCTTAAACTTCCTAGCTCTAGCTTTCTGGTCATAGTAGCGTTTATACTTGGTACTTGCCTTAACTAACTGACTTTGAGCTATCTTACAAGTCTCCTCTAGTTTCTCCTTCAGATCTAAAACATACTGATATGTAGTCTTAACCTCATCACTATCTACTTCACCTGCCCACATCTCTCTAAGAATCCTCATGGGACCTCTAACTGACCTACCGTACAATAACTCAAACGGAGAGAATCCTAAACTCTCTTGTGGTACCTCTCTAAATGCAAACAATAAAGCATTGAGATACTTGTCCCAATCTTTGGGTCTCTCGGTACACATACGCCGTAACATTTGCTTTAACGTCCCGTTAAATCGTTCGACTAACCCGTTACACATAGGGTGATATGGTGTTGTCATGATTTGACGCAAAGACAATAACCTGCTTACTTCAGCCATAAGTTCTGACGTAAACTGTGACCCACAATCAGTCAGCATTTCCTCTGGTACACCTAGCCTACTGAACATATCAACTAATGCCTCAGCTACTCTCTCAGTTTCAATTGAGGGCAATGCTACTGCCTCCGGATACCTAGTTGCATAGTCTACCATGGTCAAAATGTACCTATTTTTCCTATCCGACACTGGAAAAATTGGTCCAACTATGTCTACGGCTACCCGCTTAAATGGTGTATCTATCAGTGGCATCTGACCTAAATGTACTTTGGTCACTCGACCTTTTGGTACTGTCCTTTGGCATACATCGCAGGACCTACAATACCTAGTTACATCTCCGCTAACGCCTGGCCAATAAAATTCTGCCAATACTCTATCTGACGTTTTCTTTACGCCCAAATGACCTCCCATAATCGACTCATGAGCTACCTTAAGCACTGTCGTTCTATACTGGGTAGGAACCACTAATTGGTGAAACTGTCTACTACCACTATCTTCAAATTCTCTGTACAATAACCTATTCTTATGTACAAACTTACAACTACCGGACCCTTTACACTTCTTCACTACACCATCCTTGGCCTTCACCTTACAAGGACCTAATGACTCGTCTTGAGTTTGTGCTTCTATAAACTCCGCTTTAGATATGTCACCTACGGCTGCAGGAACCTTTAATTTTCTATAAGCCTGAGCTTGCTTCTGAACCTGCGCTCTAGTCTCTACGGCATTACTTATGCTACTTCTAAAATCGGACATTACCGGAAGTGCTGAACCATCTATGTTCCCTATCGTTAAATCATACATCGGGTCATCCATACATAGTGCCTCTGTAGTCCCTTTAAAGAAAGGTGTATCTACATCTATTCTCGCTATTGGCACGTGCTCTACCGACTTATTTAGCAACATACACGGTGACTGTTTACCTACCAACTGGTCATCCGTAACTAAACTACGCCTAACTACCACACCTGTACAACCTGTATCCCTCATTACAATTACGTCCGTGCCATTCACTCTACCATCTGCCGTTGGAAGATTTGCATACGGAAAGAGACATGTTCCGATCTTCGTCATTACACCATCCGCTTTAACACAACAGCTACTACTCTCGGTTTTAATAACCGGACTATTACTACCTCTGCCTCTACCTCTACCTCGGTTTTGACCACCTCGACCTCTACCGAAATTCCATGGGTTGTTAAAACCTTGGTTCTGATTCCCTACATTGTTGTCCACTATACTATTTTCACTGAAATTGTCTACGACAGCGGACACTTTCACCGCTTTCCTACACTCATGTGAAGCATGATTCCCATTACAGTGACGACAACGAATAAACGGTCTACCTATGTTACCACTATTGCTACCTCCTCTAGCACCCATCGAACTACCACCACCTCTATAGTTTCCACTCTGGCCTTTCTGTTTATGATCGTCCCCTTGCCTATCTCTAAAAGTTCTGTCTTTCGACACTACATTATGAGCTCCACCTCTAGCCTCGGCAAACTGATCTGCTTGTGTTGCCATTTCTCCTACACTAGTAAGTTTTCTTTCTTTAAGAAATAAGAACAGATCTCTACTACAAACATTGAATAGCTGGTCACGCAACAAGAAATCTATGAGGCCCTGATAAGTCTGCGCTACCTTCCCTAACTCTAACCACCTATCTAAGTAATTTCTAGATCTACTAATGAACTGAATAAATGACTCGCCTTTCTCAGGCAAGCAAGCTCTAAACCGCTTTCTAAAACCTTCTTCAGTTAACTCAAATCTCTTTAAAAGAGCATCCTTTAACTTGTCATAGTCAAGAGCATCTAAACTAGGTAATCTAGAAAATACATCTAAGGCCTTGCCTCTCAATAACGCACTTAAATGAACTGCCCACTTATCTTTGGTCCATTCCTGTAACTCAGCATAACGCTCGAACCGTAACAAGTAACTGTCCATGTTATCTTTGTCAGCATCAAAGTATGGTAACTTCGAACCTTTTAACTTCCCAGAATAACTATCTTTCCCTTCAGTTTTACTTTCCTTACTATGTGTCTTAGCTGCTTCCAACTCTAAAGCTAACTTATGCTCAAACTCTTTTTGCTCCCTTTCCATTATCATCTTAGCCTTAGCTAGTCTACCATCTGTTTCGAACCTCTCATGTTCTAACTCTTGCTTCTCCTTTACTATTCTACTTTCTAATTCCACCTTCTCTTTATCATCATCTCGCTTCTCTTTAGCTAACCTAGCTTCTAATTCTAGCTTCTCTGTGGCTAGTCTACTTTCGAATGCTAACCTATCTTTCTCAGCATCTAGCTTCTCTTTAGCTAATCTACCTTCTAATTCTAGCTTATCTTTAACTAGTATACTTTCTTCATTTCTTTCCTGCTTTGCTAATTCTCTTTCCTTAAGTCTAAATTCCCTTTCCCTAGCCTGTTCGTCTTTAACAAAGTTTCTAAGCTCCTCTCCAGCATACCCTAACTCCTTTCCCATTTCCGTAAGATCCTTTATGGACGTCATGTCTATGGACATTGTGGACTACTAACTACAATAATTACAATACACACGTCACTAATAATTCTACTCACTTAACTACTAATGGTAAGTCACTGTGTCCTCAGTAAATACCTGGGCATCATCATCGGACAAGTTACATACACATTTGTACTAGCGCTAACTACTAACGATTATGTGTAGATAGTATCTAGCTTCCACAAAACATATGCACTACATAAAATATCTTAATTTGATATTGGACATAAACCTTAAACAATCATCGAAATGTGTATAACATGTACATGTATATTTACTTCTCCCATCAATATAAGTATACTCGAGTGTCACAACATGAGTAGAACGTCTTGTTCGCCAACCTAATTGGATACTATATGTATATCAAGGGAGGTAAAAACAAACACCCAAATTATTGAGCAAAAGTGCCTCAGACCCACTCGTGTAGACCACTGCGACCTCGCGCCAAGGAAAGAACGGACAAAACAACAGTTTGGACTCACCCTACCCTTGTCGTGTCTTGACTTGTCTTCCAAGCTGTGGCCGTGATCGTCGACAGCCGCCTTGATGGATCAGAGGGTGGTACACAATTCTAAAATAATAAGTAGAGATTTAGTATATCATAATAAAGATCACTTATTGATTCTTTCCCTCCGTAGTCGCCCAGAATCCCACTTCTGACACCAGTTGTCACAGGATGACCTTAGTGGTTGGGCTAACTCAGGAAAGAATCAATGACGGTGAATGCATTTACATAAATTTAATGCAACTTTTAAAATATGTTTAATATATATACAATTATCTAAAAAAACAAGCGAATACACAAATGAACTATGAAAAGAATGTTCTCCTGAACGTTTAAGACGTTCTTAGTATTGTTATAAATACTGAAAGTCTAAGACACTAAAGTGTTGTTAAATCTATAACAATGTTGATCTAGCGCGATAACTGTGATGCGCGAGAGCTCATGAAGATGATGATGCGCGAATTCAATGGATGATTGTCATCAAATGCCTTCTGTAAGGGTTGATGACGCGATGCAATGATAGTTAATCTCCACTGAGATTGTGAATGATATTCCTCCAGTGAGGACTGGTAACGGGCCCACCTTGTGTCCCGGGGGTTGTCGTTAGTAAAACCTGGCTGCGCAGGTACGGGGACCGTCTCCACCGCTTGTAACGTTATTCGTGGAAGCTTAGCTCCACTCCTGGATATCCAAACCTAGATGGCTTACTCCAACCCTGGATGGCTTATATCCTGGATGGCTTAGGCTGTAATTATACATACGTTTTAGATGTCGGTTGACAAACATAACAATCTTGCATAATTATCATTACCCAAACAAATCATTATTCAATCAATATATGTAAGCTGTACTAATGATTAGTAGCAATGTATACATATTCTACAACGCCATGTATACGCTATGTACGTCGCTGTTAATCAATGCCCTTAATACATGTAATATAAACATGATCAAATTACTCATATATTACACTCACTGAGTTATGCATGCACGCATTTATTCTTGTCACTCATCTCATTGTTAACTAATGTTAACAATCGTGTATTACAATCACTGAATTATACGCCAACGTTAATTAATGCACCTATTATCCACTGTTATCAAATTAATATTGTTTTACAATTAATGATCAATTACCATAATTACATCTAATAAAGTCACTTCAAATCATATGCTAGTCTAAAGTTATGTTTGAGAAACATCAATGCTAACCGGATGTCGTAACCGCCAAACAAGATGGCGCCGCCCACTGAATACAAATATACGATAAAAGTTTAATAAAACTACTAACCACATGTTGCCTGTGAAATTTGCCGTCCAATCTCTGTTCCAACAAAGTACTATCGATTATCCCGGCGATAGCTAGAAGACAATGGCATTTATAGCAAACATTACGCCCAAATCATTATTTCCCCCGTTCAGTCCGTGACAAACGTGGCTAAATCTACAGTATTGAATCAACACGAGAGGCCCCTTATACAATTTTGCCGTTTAAGGAAAATTTACCTATACGTTTACATGCATTAGCACAAAACTAAACTTATGACACGGCCTCTCTGGCGGCCACTTAAAATGTGCACGCTTTTACGTGTTACATGAATAGATCATGAATATGGTGAAATTGTTTCAACTCGAACAATAGATTTTGGGTGTAACCGATACAAGAGCTATATACGACCAGTACGCTCTACCCGTGACATTTTGTGACATACCTGTGTGGGGTAATAGCATATCATATACAGGCATACCTGTGTGGGGTAATAGCATATCATATACAGGCATACCTGTGTGAGGTAATAGTATATCATATACAGGCATACCTGTGTGGGGTAATAGCATATCATATACAGGCATACCTGTGTGAGGTAATAGCATATCATATACAGGCATACCTGTGTGGGGTAATAGCATATCATATACAGGCATACCTGTGTGAAGGCATACTGTAAAGAAGGTTTCTTATGGGTAATAGCATATCATATACAGGCATACCTGTGTGAGGTAATAGCATATCATATACAGGCATACCTGTGTGGGGTAATAGCATATCATATACAGGCATACCTGTGTGAGGTAATAGCATATCATATACAGGCATACCTGTGTGAAGACATACAGTAAAGAAAGTTTCTTATGGGTAATAGCATATCATATACAGGCATACCTGTGTGAGGTAATAGCATATCATATACAGGCATACCTGTGTGAGGTAATAGCATATCATATACAGGCATACCTGTGTGGGGTAATAGCATATCATATACAGGCATACCTGTGTGAGGTAATAGCATATCATATACAGGCATACCTGTGTGGGGTAATAGCATATCATATACAGGCATACCTGTGTGAAGACATACAGTAAAGAAAAGCAAAACTGGTCTCTAAAATTAAGGGCTATTCCATTAAAATAGATATGGGACCCTAGGAAGACTATTTTGAAATTGAACACACACCCATACATGCAAAACTGAGTTTAAAGAACCAAATTTTGGAAAATAGGGTTCACCCAAAGACATGCTCCTAGCTACACTGAGGCATCACACTGAGGCAGTTGCCTCGGTTGAATTTTAGGAATGTACATACCGGTACTTTACATAAAAAAACTAAAATATCGATGCATTATCAACTGTTGACAAAATGTCATGTTTAGAACTGAAAACATTGTCCGGGAAATGCAACACAATGCAAGAAATCAAAACAAAATCCAGAGCAGAGAGGGAGGTCAATGCCACCGGACACCTACATACCGGACACCTACATAAGGGATTTGCGTGGTTAAATTTCAGGGTTGGCTACGGGCCTGATAGATGTTTATTAAACTGCCTTTCTTGGATACCAGGTATGTTTAAATGGAATAGTCCTAATACAGATGTGTTTTAATTAAAAATGATGCAATTTGGAGCTGAAACATTAGCTTGTTAAAACAGGTTTGACTATATCTAAATCTTACAAAGGTGTTATAAAAAGTAATACACAACTAGTTGGCAGTATCCGTAATTTCTGTAAAATGTCTGATGACATTACATACATGAGGCGCAACACACGAAAACGTCCCTTTTTAGACGACAAAGTCATAACGTAACAATTTATGACGTCGGCCGGTAATCAATTTATTACTAATCAAATTTCTTGTCATTTCTGTGTTTTACCTAATTATTATATCATAGGGAATGTTTCTTAATATAAATAGTTGATGCTATAGAAAATGATAATTGTTTATGTTTTTTGTTACTATTTAAGCAACGACGTCATCCAAGACGCCGACGTCAACGTCAAAATTAATGGTGAGTATGATCTTTAATTTTCAAATTGAGATAAAATCATTTTTAATTAAGATATCAACATAAAATAAAGAGATTTTTAAAGAGAAAATCACCGTGTTTCATAAACATCAAAAAACATAAAATGTGAAAATTTTGTCCGAAGGGTCGTTTTCGCGCGTTTCGGCTCACATGTATTAATAGCAATAATTTAAAATGCAAACAAAACAGTCTTTTAACTCATTTTAGGATTATTTTATATTTAGAATTTTGTGATCCTTGCTTTGAAGAAACACATTAACCAATGAGAGCATAATCTGTAGTTTTTTTGCAGTAATTCATACAATCGATCAGTTCTTAGAACAGAGTGCAAAGATGTGACAACAGTTGCACAATAGTAGAAAGTGATGTAATAATACTAGAAAATGACATAATACCAGGAAGTGACATCATAATACCAGGAAGTGACCTCATAATACCAGGAAATGATGTAATAATACTAGAAAGTGACATAATACCAGGAAGTGATGGCATAATACCAGAAAGTGGTCTTGATAGAAGCAATGATTAATACGAATGAAGCATTCTGGTTGGTTTAAAAGGGTGCATTGAAACAAACTGGACCAATGAAAACTTTATCAAAAGTGGTTCTTAGAATGGACTGAGTTTCCACTCTTTGACTGAGTAATGAGCTTCATAAAATAAAAAATCACAAAAGTTTAAATATAAAATGAGTTAATATATTGTTACAAGTGGAATTTAAAACCTCATATATAAGTACCCTTCCAAAAATAAAGTGGCATAAAACAAACTTTGCTTGCAGGGGGTTTCCCTGTGGACCACAGCCAATCTAACATTAAACCACATAACTATTAAATTACTGCATAATTCAAACAAAATATAAAAAAAAATTGAAAAAATAAAACACAGCCCAATAAAATCAGATAAAACTCACAATTATCATTTGTAATAAATGTGTAGTGCCCTTGTCACAGAATATACCTCTCCACAAAGCCCCTGTAGATGTGTAGTGCCCTTGTCACAGAATATACCTCTCCACAAAGCCCCTGTAGATTAAATCATTATATACTAAAGGCAAAAAGGAAACGCAACTCGGGAATATCCGCTATAAATTTTATATACTGCACACTTACTTCAAAGCAGCTTGTTATAGAAAAGGCAAAAATATGCTGTTGTTCAAAGAAACTAACCCACAAAATTAACTGCAAAATTACATGACAAAACCATTTATTGAAATTCTATCTAGGTGATCAGGTCATATAATACTGTTAATGTGCCGATTAAGTATAGATTTATTCACGGGTTCTTAATAAATCTATCATTAAACATGCATATAAAAATGAATTATGAGTTGGCAACTCCAATTCGACGCTCCAGTTTTGGATTTGGCCTTGCTGGTAAAAGCCGTTTATATTGTGTCTATAGGATTTGAATTCTCAAAATATGCAAGTTATATATATACCTCGTCCTCAATATGTTTAGAAATGGTTTACAGTTGCTGTAAAATATGGCTGTTGTTGGCGGGATAACTACTTTAATGTAGAGACCTCTTGAGCCAAACACGTATTTTATCAATAACGAAACTTTGAAGGTATAATATATGGTGTTACGTGTCGTTTTTGCCTTTTTTCCCAAAAGGAAAGGTCTAATGTAGACATGTACCATTCGTTTAACAGCAGCATATTATACATACTATAGCAGGAATTCTGAGTTGCGTTTCTTTATTCCTTTAATATATATTTAAATTTGATATGTGCAACTTAATGCCACCAATAGTTAACATCATCAATTACTGGATTTTTTTAACAAAGCATAAAACGGTTTAAAACTCCTCCAATTAGTCAATACTAAATGTCTTCACTCATTTGTGAAAATTCAAACAGGGTGAGGTTTCTGAATTATTTCTGTCGTTTCTTTTTCTTTTCAAAAAGGGTGCAACACATGCTCTTGTAACAAAAGTACACAAATTTACACGTCAGGCTAAAATGATTTCAAGGCAAATAATGCTAAAATTAGCCCGAATAACATCTTTAGGCCAATCTCTCAATATTTGTGACCAAATCTCTCATTTAGACCTGGCAAAAGATAATAAAATAAGATAAATGAACTAGAACATGGAACAAGGATGCCCCCACTGAAAACAATCAGTGAAAAACATAAAATGTGACAAAAAGAGGGCCGTAATAAGGTCCATTCCAATGCCGAACGATATGCATGTTGACATCATAGGTAAGCATCCTGTAAAGTTTCGAAACAATTGGTTGAAAATTGTGGGAGGAGATCGTCACACAAGATATGTTAACGTAAAATTTGAAAGGCATTCAATGTTGGGGGCATACAAAGATGAAATAATGAGTTCATTTATCTTATGTAGACTCTTTGACTTAGACCCGACCGGACGCCCAAATTTTTCTTCTGGTAACTGTTATCACCCTGCTTCATACTGTAGTTAACAACAGGGGTGAACTGCTTCGAGATGACAGATGTACCATTGCCTCCAGGACCCGTCTCCCACTTAAAAAACTCACAACCTTCCTTAGATCCCACCCTCTGCCTTACTGAGCAGCTGAAGAAAAATCTGCCCATATTCTGGCCAGGCGATTGGACCATTCTTCTCTTTGAGCGACGCCCACATTTACAAAGAGGCGGAGTCACCTTCATGCTACAGCCACACCCACTTGATGACGGGTTGTTGGGAGTCTTGATACTTGATGAAGATGGTGTTCTGTAGCTCAGTGATGCAGAATTCCCTATATAGTTATTATGGTTACTCGGGGTCACAGAGTTTGGTTTGATCAACATGTTTGGTGCCAGTTTTTGTGGATTGTTACGCGGAGTAGTTATACTGGATGAGGCTGATATACTTGAATAGTTGTTTTTAGACCCGTTAGTTTCACTGGATGACAAAACTGGACTTTGAGTACTTGACTGATTTATGGTTCTTGATACTGGATTTGTCGACATCGGTGTTGAGGTACAAAATGAACCTTTACATAATACTTGTGTATCTCCACAGTTGTTTGGACTGGTACTTTTATTTATTGCATTTGGAACTTTAAATACATCGCCAGAATGTGTCGCATCTTGAATTATTTTTCTGGTCACCTTCTTTGAGACCGGACTTGGCTTCTTGAACACATTGCTTGAAGATGACCGGTTATTTTTAGCCAGACTGAATTTTTGACTGGTATGGAGAATGTTCATGTTGTGGACCGTCAGTCCTGACTGCGGTTTACTTTGTTTACAACTTTCAATATCCATTTTAGTATCATTGTTTGGTTTTGGATCTACAAAGATGTTTTTAGCTGAGAATTTCTTCGGAGAGATTTTTCTAGGTATTTTACGGCACGGTGAATTTGAACTTTTATCTGGTGAGTTTGAACTTTCATCTGTTAAGACTTTTACTGGAGTTATTTGCTTTCGTTTATTTGTACAAGTGTATGTTCGTTTGACTTTTGATGGCGTCTGCATCTTTTCAGAATGTACTAATCCTGTATCGTGAGATGTCTTTGTCTCCAGAACTACTTTCTTTGGAGTTCTTTTCCTGGGAGCCGGTCTTGTTGGCGTCGACGTTTGTTGTTTTTTAGACGGTGTCCTTTTATTTGTGACAACTTTGCCTGGGGTGGGTTTCTTGTTTGCAGCCTGAGGTATTGTGTGTGACTGTGTTGACTGTTTGGAAGTTCCAGGGGCAACTGGCTGTGCAATGGTGGAAAAATGTGAGGCAATACTGGGGTTACAACTGGCAGATCTCTCATGGCCCTGGAATAACAACAAAAACACAGGATTGAGATTATTGTTTAATGTAAAACATTAATATCACAATGTACACATGAAATTGAAAGATATACAGTACAGCATGCTAAAACATAAAAACATAATAATTAAAAAGTGTGCGTTCAAATATATAAAACATTTATATATTCATGAGGACATCGTCATGAAATAAATAACATTTAAATAATTGATTCTGTGTTAAAATCTAACGGTATACAAATATTTTTTAAATATTTAAAAGTGCAAAAAACAAAAGAAAGGTGACAAATGACACACAAAGCTTAATATCAAATGCTATTTACTGATTTAAACCACATGTATATTATATATGAAGAAAAGTTGTTTATCACATAACATGGCTTCTGGGAGGGTAATAAAGCCATGACTTATTTCTCGTAATACACTAGTGTATGACCGAATCACTGTGTTTGTATACAGTAAAACATTTAAACTCAATTGTTTGCATGGTATGTCATACAATATGTGCAGACACCTTCAATATTTACCCTTATTTCAAATCCGACTTTAGTAACGTTAAATTTAGTTTAAGGTGTCACATTATTTGTAGGGCGAACACGTTACAGCCGCGTAATGTAGCTGACGTCATAAAAACAACAACACAACGTCATGATTTCTCTTACAAATTGCAGCCATATGCAAGGTAAAATTGACAAATTAAAGTGAAAATATCACGTCGTAGGTGTGTTATGTGATAAACAGAGTCTTACATTTGTGACTGTGTATTATTAACTTTAAAAAACTTTATCAAAATCAATAATACACAGTCACTCATGAAAGACCCTCTATTCAATACATTCAACCTTCAAGAAACTTTGCTTAATGGATTCCTATAAACTCCTGATGTTGAATTCATGCAGGACCAGCCGTCTGCAGCAATGTTGGTACATTTATCTGAACCATGCAACAGCAATTGTATGTTAATGGATCCTCCCTCTCAAACACTGCTTGGAATGTCATGGACTAATACAATTATCTAGTAACCTTCAGCGTCTTTGTAACTTTGAGAACACATCCATCTTTGATCATTCGGAATGCCAGCTTGGCGGTATTTCTCGCATCATCCACCCCTGAAGTATGTAGAAAAATGCATTATATAGTAGTATTTAATAGTATTTATATTTCGATATATTACATGATGTAATATTACATGATGTAATATTACATGATGTATACCTGTATATATCATCTTAATGTGTTTTAATACTGAACAGTGAAGATCCAGAAACGGGTTCTAGTTTCAACAAAATGTTTTCTAGAATGATATTCTACAGGCGAATTAGTTTAAAAATAGTTTAAAAATGTCTAATACACGTATATTTCTGATTTAATATTTTCCATGCATTTCATATAAAAAACGTAAAATAATATGTTTAATAATCATAATCAATAATTTGACCAGTTGGAAAGTGATACGCCACATACCAAGTTTTATATTCCTTCAATAATAACTTCTTAATGAGTAGTACCTGAATGCTCTCTACCCTGGAACTGTATTCCCAAATCTTGTAGCGCACCATTCAAACCATTGGGCTTGCGATCATAGAATTTCTGAAAAGGAAAATAATGGGTATTAGCAAAAAGGTAAAGATAAATCCAGTATGTGTTTACATCTTTAAAAAATAAATTCATGTGAATTAATGTTGTGGACTGTTCAATGAAATAAGCTACAGATCCTCATTATAACGAGACTGTGATTACCCGGTATGTGTGAGAACTGTTCAATGAGTAAGCTACAGATCCTTATTATAATGAGACTGTGATTACCCAATATGTGTGAGAACTGTTCAATGAGTAAGCTACAGATCCTCATTATAACGAGACTGTGATTACCCGGTATGTGTGAGATCTGTTCAATGAGTAAGCTACAGATCCTTATTATAATGAGACTGTGATTACCCGGTATGTGTGAGAACTGTTCAATGAGTACGCTACAGATCCTCATTATAACGAGACTGTGATTACCCGGTATGTGTGAGAACTGTTCAATGAGTAAGCTACAGATCCTCATTATAATGAGACTGTGATTACCCGGTATGTGTGAGAACTGTTCAATGAGTAAGCTACAGATCCTCATTATAACGAGATTGTGATTACCCGGTATGTGTGAGAACTGTTCAATGAGTAAGCTACAGATCCTCATTATAACGAGATTGTGATTACCCGGTATGTGTGTGAACTGTTCAATGAGTAAGCTACAGATCCTCATTATAATGAGACTGTGATTACCCGGTATGTGTGAGAACTGTTCAATGAGTAAGCTACAGATCCTCATTATAATGAGACTGTGATTACCCGGTATTTGTGAAAACTGTTCAATGAGTAAGCTACAGATCCTCATTATAATGAGAGTGTGCCTCATTATAATGAGAGTGTGATTACCCGGTATGTGTGAGAACTGTTCAATGAGTAAGCTACAGATCCTTATTATAATGAGACTGTGATTACCCGGTATGTGTGAGAACTGTTCAATGAGTACGCTACAGATCCTCATTATAACGAGACTGTGATTACCCGGTATGTGTGAGAACTGTTCAATGAGTAAGCTACAGATCCTCATTATAACGAGATTGTGATTACCCGGTATGTGTGAGAACTGTTCAATGAGTAAGCTACAGATCCTCATTATAACGAGATTGTGATTACCCGGTATGTGTGAGAACTGTTCAATGAGTAAGCTACAGATCCTCATTATAATGAGACTGTGATTACCCGGTATGTGTGAGAAGTGTTTAATGAGTAAGCTACAGATCCTCATTATAATGAGACTGTGATTACCCGGTATGTGTGAGAACTGTTCAATGAGTACGCTACAGATCCTCATTATAACGAGACTGTGATTACCCGGTATGTGTGAGAAGTGTTTAATAAGTAAGCTACAGATCCTCATTATAATGAGAGTGTGATTACCCGGTATGTGTGAGAACTGTTCAATGAGTAAGCTACAGATCCTTATTATAATGAGACTGTGATTACCCGGTATGTGTGAGAACTGTTCAATGAGTATGCTACAGATCCTCATTATAACGAGACTGTGATTACCCGGTATGTGTGAGAACTGTTCAATGAGTAAGCTACAGATCCTCATTATAACGAGACTGTGATTACCCGGTATGTGTGAGAACTGTTCAATGAGTAAGCTACAGATCCTCATTATAACGAGAGTGTGATTACACGGTATGTGTGAGAACTGTTCAATGAGTAAGCTACAGATCCTCATTATAACGAGACTGTGATTACCCGGTATGTGTGAGAACTGTTCAATGAGTAAGCTACAGATCCTCATTATAATGAGACTGTGATTACCCGGTATGTGTGAGAACTGTTCAATGAGTAAGCTACAGATCCTCATTATAATGAGACTGTGAGTACCCGGTATGTGTGAGAACTGTTCAATGAGTAAGCTACGACTGTGATTACCCTGTATGTGTGAGAACTGTTCAATGAGTAAGCTACAGATCCTCATTATAATGAGACTGTGATTACCCGGTATGTGTAAGAACTGTTCAATGAGTAAGCTACAGATCCTCATTATAATGAGACTGTGATTACCCGGTATGTGTGAGAACTGTTCAATGAGTAAGCTACGACTGTGATTACCCGGTACGTGTGAGAACTGTTCAATGAGTAAGCTACAGATCCTCATTATAACGAGACTGTGATTACCCGGTATGCGTGAGAACTGTTCAATAAGTAAGCTACGAATGTGATTACCCGGTATGTGTGAGAACTGTTCAATGAGTAAGCTACAGATCCTCATTATAATGAGACTGTGATTACCCGGTATGTGTGAGAACTGTTCAATGAGTAAGCTACAGATCCTCATTATAATGAGACTGTGATTACCCGGTATGTGTGAGAACGGTTCAATGAGTAAGCTACAGATCCTCATTTTAATGAGACTGTGATTACCCGGTATGTGTGAGAACTGTTCAATGAGTAAGCTACAGATCCTCATTATAATGAGACTGTGATTACCCGGTATGTGTGAGAACTGTTTAATGAGTAAGCTACAGATCCTCATTATAATGAGACTGTGATTACCCGGTATGTGTGAGAACTGTTCAATGAGTAAGCTACAGATCCTCATTATAATGAGACTGTGATTACCCTGTATGTGTGAGAACTGTTCAATGAGTAAGCTACAGATCCTCATTATAACCAAACTGTGATTACCCGGTATGTGTGAGAACTGTTCAATGAGTAAGTTACAGATCCTCATTATAATGCGACTGTGATTACCCTGTATGTGTGAGAACTGTTCAATGAGTAAGCTACAGATCCTCATTATAACGAGACTGTGATTACCCGGTATGTGTGAGAACTGTTCAATGAGTAAGCTACAGATCCTCATTATAACCAGACTGTGATTACCCGGTATGTGTGAGAACTGTTCAATGAGTAAGTTACAGATCCTCATTATAATGCGACTGTGATTACCCTGTATGTGTGAGAACTGTTCAATGAGTAAGCTACAGATCCTCATTATAACGAGACTGTGATTACCCGGTATGTGTGAGAACTGTTCAATGAGTAATCTACAGATCCTCATTATAACGAGATTGTGATTACCCGGTATGTGTGAGAACTGTTCAATGAGTAAGCTACAGATCCTCATTATAACGAGACTGTGATTACCCGGTATGTGTGAGAACTGTTCAATGAGTAAGCTACAGATCCTCACTATAACGAGAGTGAGATTACCCGGTATGTGTGAGAACTGTTCAATGAAATAAGCTACAGATCCTCATTATAATGAGACTGTGATTACCCGGTATGTGGCACGAAGATCTATCCAGGAGTTCAATTGTTTCGGTTTCAGCAGCTGTTTACGTTTACATTCATACAGAAGACAAACACCCAAATCCCAGTCTGAAATATACAAAAAGGCAAGTATAATTCAAGAATTGACAGAAATACAGAGGCCAGTAAATAGTGAAATACAGAGGCAAGGTGCAAAGAATGGTAACTCATGTGGTAAAGAAAGTATTCTCTATTAAGAAATAGTAACACAAATGATAAACTCATTTCTCTATCCAGTGATTGTTAATCACATGGTGAAGTAAGTAACTGCTTTGTTCAAATGGTAAATGGGGGCGCCACTAATAGGGGAGGCCCTCTTATTAGGGAAATACACTATTTTAGAGATGGTTATATTTAGATATGGCAACTCAGTAACTCAAATGGTATAGTAAGTAAGCTGTCTATTGGAGTTACTTCACCATTTAGAGATTATATTCAAATGTTCAAATGGTAAGGAATTAATGCTCTATTCAGACCTGGTAACTGATAATTGGTAAAGTAAGTGTTCTATATTCAAACATTTCTGACTGCAGAGTGTTTTGACAGGTACACTATGGTCTGTGGTAGTGCCACTACACATCCTTCTCTCTGTATAGTTTATCTTACCTGACCAGGTGACACAGGTAGTATTGACGGGTACATTATGACCTGTGGTAGTGTCACCACACATCCTTCTCTCTGTATAGTTTATCTTACCTGACCAGGTGACACAGGTAGTATTGACAGGTACACAGTGGTCTGTGGTCATGCCACTACACACCCTTCTCTTTGTATAGTTTATCTTACCTGACCAGGTGACGCATGTAGTATTGACTGGTACACTATGATCTGTGGTCATGCCACTACACACCCTTCTCTCTGTATAGTTTATCTTACCTGACCAGGTGACACATGTAGTATTGACAGGTACACTATGATCTGTGGTAGTGCCACTACACACCACTCCCTTCTCTCTATGTATAGTTTATCTTACCTGACCAGGTGACACAGGTAGTATTGACAGGTACACTATGATCTGTGGTAATGCCACTACACATCCTTCTCTCTATGTATAGTTTATCTTACCTGACCAGGTGACGCATGTAGTATTGACAGGTACACTATGATCTGTGGTAGTGCCACTACACACCACTCCCTTCTCTCTGTGTGTAGTTTATCTTACCTGACCAGGTGACACAGGTAGTATTGACAGGTACACTGTGATCTGTGGTAATGCCACTACACATCCTTCTCTCTCTGTATAGTTTATCTTACCTGACCAGGTGACACAGGTAGTATTGACAGGTACACTGTGATCTGTGGTAGTGCCACTACACACCACTCCCTTCTCTCTATGTATAGTTTATCTTACCTGACCAGGTGACACAGGTAGTATTGACAGGTACACTATGATCTGTGGTCATGCCACTACACACCACTCCCTTCTCTCTATGTATAGTTTATCTTACCTGACCAGGTGACACAGGTAGTATTGACATGTACACTATGATCTGTGGTCATGCCACTACACATCCTTCTTTCTATGTACAGTTTATCTTACCTGACCAGGTGACACAGGTAGTATTGACAGGTACACCATGATCTGTGGTCATGCCACTACACACCACTCCCTTCTCTCTATGTATAGTTTATCTTACCTGACCAGGTGACACAGGTAGTATTGACAGGTACACTATGATCTGTGGTCATGCCACTACACATCCTTCTCTCTATGTATAGTTTATCTTACCTGACCAGGTGACACAGGTAGTATTGACAGGTACACTATGATCTGTGGTCATGCCACTACACACCACTCCCTTCTCTCTATGTATAGTTTATCTTACCTGACCAGGTGACACAGGTAGTATTGACAGGTACACTATGATCTGTGGTAGTGCCACTACACACCACTCCCTTCTCTCTGTAGAGTTTATCTAACCAGTGCCCAAACTTTCTCAGGCACAAGTTGACAGGGATTCCCTCATCCACACGATCCTGCAGTAGAAACAAATCACAGCTGTTTACTATCTATTTACTCCTTAACCCGCTACACAGTGTATTAGCCAGCCAACCGTGCAGCCGTCTTTTGCATGGACCATTTAAAAAAATCGCGGCCAATCCAATGAAATAACTTTTATAGCAACTTTCGGAAAAGAAGTAGTTCTGGCAGTGAAAAAATAAAACTCTATATTTCACAGGTATGAAATACCACTAGTAACCACAGCTGTAACAGTAAATCAGTTTATTGGATACAAGTAACTCTGTGGTAGCAACCACAGCTGTAACAAGAAATCAGTACAAACATTGGGTGCAAGTAACTCTGTGGTAGCAACCACACTGTAACAAGAAATCAGTACAAGCATTGGGTGCAAGTAACTCTGTGGTAGCAACCACACTGTAACAAGAAATCAGTACAAGCATTGGATACAAGTAACTCTGTGGTAGCAACCACAGCTGTAACAAGAAATCAGTACTAGCATTGGGTGCAAGTAACTCTGTGGTAGCAACCACAGCCGTAACAAGAAATCAGTACAAGCATTGGATGCAAGTAACTCTGTGGCAGAGCATTGAAAACAAAAATACTGACAACATGCAAAAGTATTGTTCAGTGATGCATTGCAGCAAGTTTAGTCCAAATCACTGTAGGAGGAATTGAGTGGACAAACTTGTCCGTCTTCAAAGTACAATATATTGTATTTTACAATAATTCAAAAGGCCGTACACCGTGGCCATGGTGGCAAAGTGGTGAAAACAAAAATCCTGACAATATGTGCAAGTTTACTTCATAGAGATGTTGCAGGACTTAAGTGGAAACACTTGACACTCTTTAGAATCCCGCAACCCCGCAAAAAAAATCAAATAACCAGAAGGTCCTGACAATAGGCGCTACTAGACATTAGGCTCATACTTCCCACTAAGTTTTATGAAAATTGAAAGAAAATGTCGGAGGAATTGAGGAGAAATGGTTTAAACTTTAAACAATTTAAAAACACAACTCTGCAAAAAAAAAAAGTCACGGATCAACCCGACAATACGCACTACAAGACATACTGGTACTTCCTACCAAGTTCCATCAAATTCAGGATAAAAAAGTACTGTGCATTTCAGGGTGCCTTGACGTCGAATATGAATCAATTTAGTTTTATTACTTTCTACATGTTTTCATACCTGATATGATTGAATAGAATGAAAACAGACGCTCCTGGATCTGTTTGCAATCTTGCCGTAGCAATCTGCTGAGCTTTGCAAAGCCAAAAATTCATTTTGACACCCCATGCTTACAGGTAATTTGATTGACAGCTGAAAACCAAAATGGCGACGGTGGAACATTCCATTTTTCCAGGGTAAGGTGACATAAAAAAAATCAGTTGACCAATAGTGGTGTAAATAATAAAATATAAATGCAGTACATACTGTTTACCTACCTTTTATTTACTAGATATAATGGTTTTCATTCCAAAATAAAAGTAAAGTATGACTGATTGCTAGAGGTGCTGGACATTGAACAACAACACCACCCTGCATAGCCTACGTTTTATTTGGTACATCCGAACCCTAGAAACAGACATGAGAAACAATTTCTAAAAATAACGCCACCATGTTGTTTTATTTTTACAATGTAAATAAGCGGGGTCAAAAGAAATTTTAGGCTTTGTGAAGAGTAACGGATAGCTATGACAAGAGTGTACACAGATCCAGAAGCGTCTATTTTCATATCTAACCATATCAGGTATGAAAACATATCAAGTTATAACAAAAATCTTGATTCTGAATATTCAACATCTAGGCACCTTGATATGGACAGGAGGAGAAGTTGAGCAAAACTGTACACAAGCCATGCATAAATGAAAACAAGTAAAATTGATCGAAACCCCGGGAGTTACAAACCTGAGTGATGCCATTGAGCCCTGTACAGAAGTAGCTGAGGACTGGCTGTTCCTGAGGCTGGACATAGTGATGAAACTTACAAACCTGAATGATGCCAGTGAGCCCTGTACAGAAGTGGCTGAGGACTTGCTGTTCCTGAGGCTGGAATAGTGATGAAACTCACAAACCTGAGTGATGCCAGTGATCCCTGTACAGAAGTGGCTGAGGACTGGCTGTTCCTGAGTTTGGACATAGTGATGAAACTTACAAACCTGAGTGATGCCAGTGAGGCCTGTACAGAAGTGACTGAGGACTGGCTGTTCCTGAGTTTGGACATAGTGATGAAACTTACAAACTTGAGTGATGCCATTGAGCCCTGTACAGAAGTAGCTGAGGACTGGCTGTTCCTGAGGCTGGACATAGTGATGAAACTTACAAACTTGAGTGATGCCATTGAGCCCTGTACAGAAGTAGCTGAGGACTAGCTGTTCCTGAGGCTGGACATAGTGATGAAACTTACAAACCTGAATGATGCCAGTGAGCCCTGTACAGAAGCGACTGAGGACTGGCTGTTCCTGAGGCCTGACATAGTGATGAAACTTACAAACCTGAGTGATGCCAGTGAGCCCTGTACAGAAGTGACTGAGGACTGGACTGGATGTTCCTGAGGCTGGACATAGTGATGAAACTTACAAATCTGAGTGATGCCAGTGAGGCCTGTACAGAAGTGACTGAGGACTGGCTGTTCCTGAGGCCTGACATAGTGATGAAACTTACAAACCTGAGTGATGCCAGTGAGGCCTGTACAGAAGTGGCTGAGGAATGGCTGTTCCTGAGGCCGGACATAGTGATGAAACTTACAAACCGGAGTGATGCCAGTGAGCCCTGTACAGAAGTGACTGAGGACTGGCTGTTCCTGAGGCCTGACATTGTGATGAAACTTACAAACCTGAGTGATGCCAGTGATCCCTGTACAGAAGTGGCTGAGGACTGGCTGTTCCTGAGTTTGGACATAGTGATGAAACTTACAAACCTGAGTGATGCCAGTGAGGCCTGTACAGAAGTGACTGAGGACTGGCTGTTCCTGAGTTTGGACATAGTGATGAAACTTACAAACTTGAGTGATGCCATTGAGCCCTGTACAGAAGTAGCTGAGGACTGGCTGTTCCTGAGGCTGAACATAGTGATGAAACTTACAAACCTGAGTGATGCCAGTGAGCCCTGTACAGAAGTGACTGAGGACTGGCTGTTCCTGAGGCTGGACATAGTGATGAAACTTACAAACCTGAGTGATGCCAGTGAGGCCTGTACAGAAGTGGCTGAGGACTGGCTGTTCCTGAGGCTGAACGTAGTGATGAAACTTACAAACCTTAGTGATGCCAGTGAGCCCTGTACAGAAGTGACTGAGGACTAGCTGTTCCTGAGGCTGAACATAGTGATGAAACTTACAAACCTGAGTGATGCCAGTGAGCCCTGTACAGAAGTGACTGAGGACTAGCTGTTCCTGAGGCTGGACATAGTGATGAAACTTACAAACCTGAGTGATGCCAGTGAGCCCTGTACAGAAGTGACTGAGGACTGGCTGTTCCTGAGGCTGGACATAGTGATGAAACTCACTCTCCACCTCTCCTGACATTGTATTCAGTAAAACTGCGGGAAACTCAACTGAAATACAAAACTTAACTTACATTAAAGCTACACAACCTCTATAAAAAATAAACTGTCTGTTGGTATATTTTTTTTTAATGCAATTATGTTTCACACAAGACTAAAAGCAATATCTATTAACAGATTGATTAAATAAAAACATAAACATTTCATACTGGCATTTGTATAGTTTATAAAGCGAAATGTTTTCCAACAATACTTATTTTCTGGTATTAAAATGTCTGGCTTTTGATATTGGTAATAAACATACATATTAAGCTGCTTGGAAATATAAACTAACAATCAACTGACTGTGGCACACGATAATGTATCTAGCCTTAAATCCAACAACACTCACTTAGACCATATCATATCATAGTCAGTGTGTAAATCGACTCACTAATTTCCTGTGTTCTAAACTTGCCATCTTCCCAACACGTGGACTCAAAATCTATCACAATCAGATACTTGAATGGTTGATCTGAAATTAAAAACAAAAACAGTTGCAAATCGGTGGAAGAGGTTATTGTTTTAAAATTACAAACTGAAAGCACACGTGGGTAATTTTTTATGAATACATTTTATAATGCAAGGTTTTAAGCAAGTTTGTAGGTTTACTAAATGTATCACCTACAGTACCAATTGTAGTGAATATGTCATATTTTTCCTGTGTTTTCTTTTCTCTATTCTTTACTCTCGTGTCAAACTTCTTTTTCAGCAGCTAGTCGATCCTTCGTTAGCTTTCCTAGCCATATTGTGCTTCCATTATATGACTGATAATGCTTATTCTTTTTTAATCAATAGATTTGTTTTTTACGAGAGTAAAGTTATTTTTTTACGAGTGAGTCGTTTCCAAGTGAAAAAATAAAGTACATGTACACCTCCTATAGATCTAGAACAGTAACAGATGCCAGATGACCGGGTATGCAAACTATGTCAATTGATAGTTCCAGCATTAAATTTCTAGCACCACCGCATACTGACCCACAAATATTGGCCATATGCTCCATTGTATTTCAGAGCTGTTTGTGAGACAAGAGTGAAGATTATCTATTGTACTTTTAACTGGCTCGTGGATTCAAGCTTGATTGCCAGATCGTACCCAGCCACAATTCTGCTGGCAATCCGTCTGGCTAAAATCTACAATTTCAACAAAATTAATCTTCTTCGAGAAAGTAACCATCTACAGACTTTTGCGATGGACTTGTACTTCTATCAACTCTAAAGTAATCCACTTTCGACGAGTGATGTCGGCTTCTCACCAATAATCTTCTTTGAAATGCTCGCCAAAAGGCCTTGTGCTACAAGGCGAGGTTAAATAAAAACTCAATCTTTCCTTCATATATATGGTATGCAGTTACCACAGCAAGGACACTGTTTAATATTGAGTGTGGTACATGTACTTACACGCTGTGTGATTATATTTTTACCTGATGCATTATTTCTTCTCCCATTGTTTATTCCACTTGAGCATGACAATGTCCTCTTCCTGAGTAGACCAAGTTCCCTGCAATAATGAGTGATACATCTACTGGATTACCATATCGTTTTTCCAAAATCCACCTACCCTCCACACTTATGTCCCCTTTTAATATCCCACCCCACACCCCCACGTATGTTCACTTTTAATATTTTTTATCTAGACTGTGCTATACTTGATCCTCCGTGGTGCCACTGAGTTTCGTCGGTGTGTTCTTGGGCAAGACACTTTCCCTTAGCCTCGTCCGTCGGATGGGGACGTAAACCGGGCGGTCCCGTGTATCGGTCTATCCTCCGAGCACGTTAAAGAACCATAGCAATCTATTCGATAATAAGAGTTGGGTACGGTTCCCGGATTCCTATGTATCCTTCCCCTCTCTCTGGGGCGGCTCTAAATAAGGCTAAAAATAAAGTTATACCTGTGTTTACTGTAACACTGCTGAAAAAAATAGGGTAGGTAGGTAGGCATTTTATTTTATTATTTTAATTTTTGGCGAAGTTACATTTAAGGTGGTGATAAGCTTTGATGAATGGGAAAATGTGGTATTTTAAAAACTACAATAGATAATAATATGAAATTGTGTATGTTTTATTGTTTCCCAAAAGGCCTAGCAACAACTGGCTCTTTTCCCAAACACTTGCAATTATTTCAAAGTGGTAAAACAGTTTTAATTTTTTCTGCAAGTCCGGAAGAGGGTCAGCTCTAACAGCAGCACACTAAGCACATGAGTCTGAGTATTTTCAGAGGGTCGGTCGGGTTACAGTAAACTCAGGTATAATCTTATTTAGCCTAACCTATACTGTGTTGATAAGCCGTTCAACAACATTCAAGTTCAAGTGCTATACTTGAGTAATAAATTTTATATAAACTTCACAAAAGTGTGTATTGATCCATACTCAGCATAATTTTTTTTATGTCATCCTCAAGGTCACGAGTTTATTGACTAATTCACCTATTTATCTAGTATATATTTATAATTCAAGGGTAGCACTGCCTAGATAAATGTGTTAACATATTAAACTGAAAGTTTCGTGTAAAAACATTCAAGATTCTTTGAGTTCTAATTGTTATCTCTTTTAGATGCAATCCCAGTGGGATTATAGAGGGGACATACTCCTTAAAAATCAATGATGTCACATCAAGGCACACTTTCTGACGTTATAAATTAAATGTGACTTTTAATATTGACCGCTATGCCTCATGTTGAAGGCGATTTTGGTGAGACTTCGTGAGATTCTATGAGACTTTCATAATCGTATTTTCCAGAAAATTAAACTAAATATTTATTTAACTTGTGAGAAGCAGCAAATGACGTCAAAAAGTGTAAATGGATATCAATAAGTGACGTAATGAAAACGTTAGTCTCATTTATCTGACGTCTGGAGTGCTTTTTTTACATATATACATTTATTTACACGGATGCACCATGTGACGTCTCATTGCGTTTGACCAAAAACCATGTGGACAAGTTCAGACCGTGTGTAAACGTTTCTTGTATGACATCACTGCAATGACATAGATCTGTGTTTTGCCGTTCAAACAATGCAAGGTACCTAGATTTAAACTAATGTATTTCATATCAAAATGTTTTTTGGATTAAAATGTTAGTGTGAAGTGGATAACAAATGATCATTCTTCCCTATAGGCAAGTTGTACACTTTTAAAATTCAGTGTATTAAATTGACTGTTTAAGTCTAGCGCAGTGCTCAAAAAATAGGATAGCCCGACGCCCGGGGCTCCTCGAAATCCATTCCGGGTCTGTCTCATTTTGCAGACGAGGAGCCCGTCGGGCCTGTCTCATTTTGCAGACGAGGAGCCCGTCGGGCCTGTCTTAAAAAAAAAATAAAAATAAAAAAAATCAGTTTTACTGGATCTCAAGCTCAAGTTCCTCAAGACAAAATACTCCCATGTGTATTGTGAACTGTGAAAACACTTGCAATAAAGTAATTAAAATGTGTTATACACACATTGAAACAATAAGAAGTTTGAATATTTTGCCTGGCTTTGTGTCGGCAGTTTGTCACAACTTTGAGGTCGACAATTGTTGACATAAAACTCACTATTCTGCTATTAGGGTTGTGTTTTCTTTCCTTTGTGATAAGAAATACCGTTTTTGTCATTAAAAACACACTAATGCATGAAAAAAAAATGTTATTGATGGTATTTCGATTGAATGTTTGTGAAATGTTCGGGCCGTAAAAGTGCAGTGTCATAGTAGTTCGGATGGTACATAATTTCGGATATTTTTTTTTTTTTTTTTTTTACATAATCAAATAAGAAAAACTGTCCTTTACAAATACATATTGGTGGAAAGAAAAATATATACTGTATATGTATAAATACAGATATAAAGTATATTTCTATTCATTATTTAAGTTCCTGGAATCCTACTTTTAAATGAATTCTAGTCTAGGCTCCTAATTCTTTACTTGGAGAAAGTGGTGACAAAAAGAAAAAATATAGCCAGGGGAGTCTCTGATAGTCTCATAAAACCTGATTAAAAATTTGGCTCCAAGTTTAACTCCAGTTTCACCAAGTCGGCTCTGATTATTATCGTTTGGCAAAAGTTCTAGTACTCTCCTTTGCATTGGTTATAAATTACTATGTAATATTCTATTCTAACATATTTTAAACGAAATGGTAAATAAGTCCGCTGACCAGGGAGCATAAAGTGGTAGCAAAAAGAAAAATATAGTCAGAGGCGGTTCTGAGCTTGATTAATACATACGTAACAAAATTAATGTGTGCTATACCAGTGAATAAAGACACATTTCCAAAAAGAAAAAAATATTGGACCTTTCCATTTTAAAAGGGCCTGTCAATTTTAAATCAGGGCCTATCCATTTCAAATCAGGGCCTGTCCATTTCAAATTGGGGCCTGTCCATTTTCAGAAGCAACAAGCCCTGGGCCTGTCTCTTAAAATAATTTCCTTTGAGCACTGTAGCATAGAGAATCTCTGCAGAAAGTCAACACATAAAAAAGTGAAATGCGTCGGAGGACGGTGCATATCATATATTGACTCACCGTTTGTAGACGTGTATTTTATGCGCTATGAAAATGTCGACTTCATGTGCGTAAAGAAAATTGAAGAATGAATGAATGGTGTTTTACGGCACGTCGACACATAAACAGGTCATATTGTGCGCAAAAATCTATGAAAAAAGAAGTATCAATTAAAAATTAATGTAAACATATAAAGATAAAACTATTAAAAAATAAGGGATGATCAGGTGTAATATAAACTATGTATGTAAATCAACAAATGCCCGTCAACGGGAATATAAACAAGTAAATATATATAAGAACACATTACAATGATTTATATAGTCTGATCTCTTTCAGGAAATCTAAAACAAGACTAAAATCTACAGTATCAAATAACTCTTTCATAGTATTAACATTGTAGTGCCTTTGACGCATAGGATCAAAGTCTACACATTCCAATAAGATGTGTTTGACCGTTAACGGTGCAAAGCAGGGTATACATTCTGGTAATTGCTCACCTTGTAATAAATATGAATGAGTATAACGTGTATGCCCTATCCTGCACCGGGCTAGGATAACTTCCTCTCGACGAATGGGTCAAGTAGAAGAACGCCATTCTCCGAGTAACGGTTTAATTGAATGGAGTTTATTGTTAACTGACAAATCCCAAGCGGTTTGCCAAGAGCTACGAATATATGTGTTAATACAACTTTTAAAATCAGTATAAGGTAATTTGGTATTAGATATATGCAAATCTAATGCTGCCTTAGCAGCACTATCAGCTCTATCATTACCACGTATTCCTACATGGCTTGGAAGCCAGCAGAAAATAACAACATTATCAATTATAAGAGAATTGTACTTTTCTAGAAGCTGAAGCACAACTGGGTTATCATGTTTCATATTACCCAGTGCTTGAAGAGATGAAAGGGAATCAGAAAAGATTACAAAATGGTCATCATCAGATTCCTGAATATAATTTAAGGCAAGTTGAATTGCCTTAAGTTCAGCTGAAAAGATAGAGGCCTTGTCAGGCAGGCGGCTCTTTATGCTGTGTTTGTGAACAGCTGCTGCAGCTACCTTATCTCCATCTTTAGAGCCATCTGTGTAGATATGTTGAAAGTCACTGTATTTCGATATAATTTCATTAAATTTGCTTTGAAAGACAGTAGGGTCTGTACTGGATTTGTTATTATTACAAAGATCAAAAATAATTGTTGGAGTTTCCAAAGTCCACGGTGGAATTTGTGGTACTTTGTACTTGGCAATCAAATTTAGGTCGATTTCAGTGTCTCTTAATTTTGGTTTAATACGAAGACCAAATGGTCGAATGGCCTTCGGTTTTCGATCAAAAAGAGGTTCACAACTAGGATTAAAAACATTATCGAAAGTTGGGTTTGAAGGGTTAGACTTTAATTTAATGGCGTATTGAAGAGCTAATTTGTCTCGTCTATGAGACAGTGATGGTTCATTGGCTTCAACATATAGACTTTCGGCTGGTGATGTACGAAAGGCACCTAAGGCGAGTCGTAATCCTTGATTATGTATAGGGTCGAGCATCTGCAAGTACGACTTGCGAGTCGATCCATATACTATTGAGCCGTAGTCCAGCTTGGATCTGATAAGAGATCTGTAAAGTCGCAAAAAGGACTTTTCGATCTGCTCCCCAATTAGTGTTTGCAACAACTTTAAGTAAGTTAAGAGCTTTAAGGCATTTGGCCTTCAAGTATTTAAGGTGTGGTATAAACGTTAATTTACGGTCGAAAATAAGACCAATGAATTTTGTCTCATCCACTACTGGTATTGGTGACCCATCCAGTGTTAGATGAGGGTCTTCATGATGTTTACGAAGTTGACAAAAGTGCATACAATTAGTTTTAGATTTAGAAAATTTAAAACCATTTTCATCAGACCAGGTCTGAAGTTTATTGAGACATTGTTGTAATTGGTCTCTCGATAGTATTCATGTTTTTTGCACGATAACATATAACAAAGTCGTCAACATATAGCGAACAATCCACACCTGGATTGATGCATTTTACTATACTGTTAATCTTTATATTAAAAAGTGTGACAGATAGTATGCTGCCCTGTGGAACACCCATCTCCTGTTCATGAATATCAGAGAGGGTTGAACCCATTCGGACACGAAATTGTCTATCATCTAAGAATTTCTCTATAAAAATGGGTAATCGGCCTCTAAGACCAATGTCATGTAGATCATTCATAATACCGTACTTCCATGCAGTATCATAAGCTTTCTCCAAGTCAAAAAATACAGCGACTAAATGTTCTTTTTTTATGAAAGCTTCCCTAATAAACGATTCAGATCGTATGAGATTGTCTGTTGTGCCTCGTTGGCGCCGGAATCCACTTTGATACTTTGTTATCAGTTTGTTGGACTCCAGGTACCAAAGGAGTCTCTCATTAATCATTTGTTCCATGGTTTTACATATACAACTCGTTAAAGCGATTGGGCGATAATTTATTGGGTCCGTATGATCCTTTCCAGGTTTGGGGACTGGAATAACGATTGCTTCCCGCCAAGAATCGGGGAAGATTCCAGTCACCCAAACCTTATTAAATATATCAAGAAGGGTAGAGAGACAGGATTCAGGTAAATGTTTTAGTAATTGATAATGGATATCATCAGGACCAGCTGATGTATCATGAGCCTTTTTAAGGGACTCTCGAAGTTCTTTGAGAGTGAATAGTTTATTGTATTTTTCCAAATTTTTCGACTTGAAGTTCAGCTTCTTCTGTTCTTTTTGTTTCTTATTTTTCAGAAAATTTGGTTGACAATTTTCAGAAGAAGAATTTTTTGAAAAAGTTTCTGCCAAAGTGTTTGTAATATCTTTGACAGATGTTATATCTCCATTATCTGTTTTAAGATGATTTACAGAACTAGAATTACCTTTACCACTTATTTTCCGGACCATGTCCCATGTCTTCTTAAGAGATGAGCGAGAATTCAGCCTAGAGACTTAAGATCTCCAGGATTTCCTCTTGCTATCCTTAATAGTACGACGGGCTTTCGCACGAAAAACTCTAAAGTTATCTAAATTTGTTTGAGTTGGCCGCAAGTTAAAATTATTTAATGCAGCTTTACGATCGCTGACTGCCTTTTTGCAGTCATCGTCGTACCATGGTTTATGTGGGCGTTTAGGATTTGCCGAGGTTTTTGGAATGGTTTGATCAGCTATATCGTGAAGAGATTTGGTAAAAAGAGCAGTTGCGTCTTCGACATCCTCGAAAACGGAAGGCTTTAATTGTTCCTCGCAAAGAGATTGAAACGTAGTCCAATCAGCCTTGCGAAGTTTCAATCGTTGCGTTTTTTCGAGAAGTGGAGGGCCGATATTTTCAAGAAATATGGGGAAGTGGTCACTTCCACAGAGGTCGTCTCCAACACTCCACGAAAAATCCATCAAAAGCGTTGGATCGCATATTGTTAAATCAATGGAAGAATGAGAGCCTGTAGCAGGATGTAAGTAAGTATGTGACTTATTATTAAAAATACACAAATTGTTTTTGGCTAAGAAATCCTCAATTTTCTTGCCTTTATCGTTTATATCTTTACAACCCCAGATGTAGTTGTGTGCATTAAAATCGCCCAAGAGTATAAAAGGTGATGGCAATTGTGCAACTAGGTGATTTAGATGTTTAGGGTCTAGTGAAGAACTAGGTGGTAAATATAAGGAACATATTGTTATGACTCTGTGCATAGTAACACTGACCGCAATAGCTTGCAAATTTGTTTTCAACGGAACAGGTTTGTGAGGAATGTTTCGATTAACGATTATCGAAACTCCACCAGTGGCCTTGTCCCCGATATCACAAATATGATTGTATAGTGAGTATTGTTTAAAAGAAACCTTATCACTTGTCTTCAAGAATGTTTCTTGAAGACAAAAGGCAATAGGATTGTGTTCATTTAAAATTAAGCTGATTTCATCATAATTTGGTTTCAAACCTCGACAATTCCATTGAATGATCTTATTAGTTTTACCCATAATTGAGCGTTAAGGCGACTTTTAATTTTGTTTTTATTTTTGGCCTTAGATTTAGGAGAGGTCTTAGGAGACTCAAGCAGCGACATCTCCACTGATGGATCCTCCTCCCCGGAAGAAGTCAGCTGAAGTGGCACCTCAACTAACCTTTCATGAGAGGATGGAAGTGGAAGTGCAGCTGCTGGCTCTGAAATGTCCATAAGCTGTTCGAATTTGTTATGCAGCTCAATAGGACCTTTGGCTGCTCCTTGTGCTCCCCAGTTGGAGAAGCACTAGGCTTTCCAACTTCCTTAGTTGGAGCAGCACTAGGCTTTCCAACTTCCTTAGCCGGAGCAGCACCAGGCCTTCCAACCGAGGATGTATTAGGCTTCACGACTGGGGAACTTCTAGACTTCACAGTCTTAGAAGAACCCTCTTTCCAATTCTGAGAAATTGACATGCTCTTGACATTGCCAGAGCCTGCCGGTTTTGTGTTTGATTTAAATGTAAAAGTTTGATTAGGTGACAAGTTTAATTTTTGTTTGTTAAGTTGTGTTTGTTGACTTTTGTTTGGATTTGATACTGAGGAAGTATTCTTTGTATTTAGAATTTCTGGCTGTGGTTCGTATTGCGTACTTGCATCCCTGCATTCTGTGTGTGTTGCTGTTGTTTTGAGAATAGATGCGTAAGAGGTCGGACTTGAAATTTTATATTTTTCTTCAATTAATTTTCTTGCTTCTGGAAAGGGAATGTTTTGTGTATATTTAACTGTTATGATTTCTTTTTCTTTTTTAAATTTTTCACATAATTTTGAATTTGCGTGATGTCCCAGACCGCAGTTGGTACATTTGAGGTCGTTAGGACAATCTGGTTCGTTATGCTTGAATGCAGACTCGCCACATTTACCACAACGTTCTTCTTTAGTACACCTGGAGTTGTGGTGCCCAAAGCCTTGGCAGTTGTAGCAACGTAACGGGTTTGGAATGTAGGCGTCAACATGCAATTGCAGATATGCCACCTTTATTGTTTTTGGTAAGACGGGTGTTGCAAATGTGAGTATGATAGTATTTGTATTAATAATGTTATCATTCCTCTTTATGGTTATTCGGCGAGCTGCAGTTACCAACTGTGGCGCAAGCTCGTGAATAATTTCGTCTTCAGGTACTCCGGAGAGATCCGGGCACCTGATGACGCCTTTGGAGATATTCATAGAGGTGTGAGGATAGCATTTTACTTTGGTGTTTAAAATTTTTGTAAGTGTTAATAAATTATCCGAATGAGATTTTTTTTTCTGTTTCAATCAGGAGAGTTTTGTTTTTTAATTTTTTAATTTGTTTTACATGTCCAGCAATTGAATGGACAGTTTTCTCGATAACGAAAGGTGACATATCTGTAATTGGTTTTTCTCCGTTTTCCGATTCGATAATGAGAAAACGTGGAAAGGCTTGATTGATGACTGGTTCCTCAGTATCAGATTCATGTTCTGTTTTTTTCCGTTTGTTAGTAGTATGTGCGTTTTGTGATGCCATGATGTGGCGTTAAGAATTCATCTTCCACGCTTCTCATCCACCTCGGAGTCCAACAAGGGGACATTTGCTGTGGATATCCAACAGCAAAATGCCAAGAATACGTAGAAGGTATACTCATATAAAGCTAACGCATCAGACCCCCCATACCACCCAGCGGACATAACCCCTTAACTAAAAAGCCAAAGAGCCGCACTTATGTTCCGCTTAAAAAGTGGCACGAGTATAGCCATATAGCGTTTTGAAATACATGATTAGCCCGTGCGCCACCGCCATAAAAGACCCTATCTATATAATGTTTAAAGTAGAACAATATAAAAAGTAAGTAAGATACAGTGTACTGGTACTGTCTGAATAATAAGGTCGGATCTCTTATAGCTGGCGTGACAAACCGATTGATCAGATCGGGCCAAATCTGACCGCCCGTCTAGTTGAAGTCCGGACCAAAGTGGTGTGTTGCAACGTGGAGATAACTACCAGATCTCCACGCCACTCAACCACCAGGACTCCCTTCTCCAACGACACGGGTCGCCACCCACGGTCAACAGGTGGGTTACATTTCGGGGGGGGGGGGGGTCTACCCCTCTGCTAAGTAACGAGCAGTCGGTTGATTCTTAACACCCCACCACCGACTGGGGGGAAAGAAAATTGAATAACTGCTAGTGAGCGACTTGTTTGGCCTAATCTGCCCTGGGCCTAATCTGCCCTGATGATTGATATGGTCTTTGCAAATTGCAGGCCGAGACTGAGAAACTATGTCATGAAAATTATGGAACAACTAAGAGCTTTAGCTTGGTAAATAATTTACGAAATGAAATGAATATTCTAAAGTGTTTCCTACCTGTCTGTTGCCAGCTCCCCCGGGATCTTGTCAGGATATAAGTTAAACTACTATTTATCTGTCTTGTCGTTAGTCAGCGTCTCGTCAGTCTGGCTTCCTACTCGCAGACCGCGCTCACATCTCTCTGCGGGCGGTCACGTGGTGTCATTAGGCGGGAATCAGCTGGTTCCCTACAAGTCCAGGAACCCGACCGCAAGGTCATATAGGCCCCCCATCGACAGTCACTACACTCCCCCCCACTTTATAATAATGGTCCTTCTGCCTGGGGGGACCCCTCACTCCACTCCTGAACCAGAGTGTCATCGGTGAGCGCTAACTTCCCTTTTCTGGCGTTTAGCCCTAACTGTCATGGGCCTCCCCTGGACTTGGATACTACCACATACGGTAAACCTTCCACCAAAGCTATGACCAAGGGGGAGCCTCCCCCAACATTGCCCGTAAGTGAATCTTTGCCCCGCGCGGCCGCTGAGGCGCCATTAATAATAAAAATAACATCCCTATATAAAATAATAATAACATACCGTCAATGATTCCCCTCTACAGATGACCCTGGTGACCAAACTTTAAGATTAATCCTAAAAGCCCCTGTTGACCATACCTTAATCCCTACCCGCACTATTTCCCATGAACCCTATGACCAAACCGTAACTGGTTTATGAGCTTTATTTGATAATGGTCCCTAACAATATATATTAACCCCGGTTAACCATCCTTAACCTTACAAATTAATCTAACACTTCTTCTTTAGTATAAAGGTAGGGAGGCAACGCCTCTAACCATGCCTCCCCTTATTCACTATTCGGTGGGGGTGCGGAATCGCCCTACTGGGTAGCAACTCTATAACAACACCCCCGCTAACCCTCAGGAATCCAACTCCTTGCCCCGCACACCCACGTGCAAGATCACAGCCAGCAGATTCCCAGGTGGGGAGCCATGGGCGTCCCCTACACCCATCCCGGAATCACAAGCCTCTACCAGCCTACTCACTTCGGTTTCCCCTTGGGTCAACCTGACCCTGAGGTCGCCAGGGCTGCTGTGGTCCCCTTCCCCATGGGGAACAGGAACAGGCGCCTGGACCCCTTGATGTCCCAGTGGTCCTTCCCTGCTTTTCCCTTCCGCCCTTGAGGACGTAGCCGGGACTTCGGACGGTTCCCGTCCCCCGGCACCCGACCTTCAATCAAGTTCATCCGGACCCCTCAGCCACCGGTCATACTCATCCGGCCTCCTCAGCCTCTGATCCCCATTCTGCCTGTGTGAGCACTGATTGCCCAGCTCCGAACCAGCAGGCCGCAACACCAACCCCGTTAGATGCCCGGCCGGAGAGTAGCTTCACTCTACCCGGCGCGGAAGGCTACCTTTGTTGGCCGGAGTACTCCCGGATGTCCCCCGCTGCCTACTTCGTCATTTCCTTGGGCGAGCCCTCGGCTTCCTAACCCCTCGACTTTTCCGGTCCTGTCCTTTAGGCGGGCTATACCCTGCGTCACCACCACCAACTAGGGACGACTCGTCCCTACTCTCTTGACTTCCCGCTTGTCAACGGATGCCGGACCACCCCCGCACCGGCCTCATCCACGGACAGCTGGGCCAGGTCCCCTAGGCCAGCTATCTCAGGGATGGTGGTGTCAGGGTCCAAAGCCAACAGTGCCGCCTCATCCCCTTTCTTTCCCGATGACAAATACCCTTCCATTAGCAGCTCTAAACTTCCGGGAACCTCCTTCGCCCCGCGAGACTCCCCTAGACTGGGTTCCTCGTCCACTGCCCGAAAGGGGCCAGACTCCTGCGACAGGACAGAGTCCCGGCTGGGTCCTGAGCCGCCCACAAAACTTTACTCTACAGGTGGAGTTCTACTCCGCCCCATTGCAGCGTCGCTAACTACCCGGGGAAAAGACGGGTCCTGCAACAGGCGCATGTCCCGGCTGGGCCCTGAACTATCCAACTTTTCCTGCGTTGACCCGGATCCAACTAGCCTCCGCGACTTGAAGTTGATCCGCCTCCCGCGCCATGTTCAACAGCCAACGGGAGTTACCTAATTGGCGGGCCAACCGTACCTGCCCCGGCTTCCTCTTGCTCTCTGTCCCCTGGACAAGGCAGTACTTGCCCTTGATTCCCTGGACAAGACAAGCAGGGGGTCGGTTGCCGTCTCCACTTCCCTCTTGCACAGTCTAGCATCCTGGCGACGCCTGGACGGAGCACCCGCTCCCAAAATCCCAGGCCGTCACTTCAGGACAGGCCACCTCACCTCTTGGTGACTGGCCCCCTCCCGGATCCCAGGGTACCCACGGTTCGTCCCCGTTTGCACATCTGTCCTGCTCATCCCAGGGCCTCCAAGGGTCTTCCTCATCTGCCCCTGTATCCGGCCCGTAAACAATATATCCTGGATCCGGTTCACCCCATTTGCCTCGAACCTCTACCTCCGGTTCTACTACCATCCCTCTAGGACCGCTCGACCCTTCCAGTTTGACTATCACTTGGCGGTTACAGCTGCTTTGTTCAAAAGCCTCGCTCCCTTGCACCTCTTGCGGATCCCGCGGAGTGATCAATTCCGCATCCCAGGAACCTCCTCGCTGACGTCCCGTCGCCGCACAGTAGTTGACATTCCCACCTTGGTAGTCGCCCGCGACCCCTTGGTGCACCCCCGCAACTCCCTGCGCTCCAGACGCCGCCAACGAAATCGCTTCATCCACATCTCGGATGAAACACCCCCAGTTCCTATCCGCCCTGGCGCAGTACTCACAACCCCCACATGGCAGTTCCCCTGGCTCAACTCCGGCATTTAAACGCGTTGCATTATCCCGATACCATTGGTATCCAAGACATTGCATCCGCAGTCCCGCGTTTCTTGCCACACACTGCCCCTGGGGTTCACTAACCTCAACAACCAAGTCAAACTCGTCTGGTCCATTCTGACCACATACGGTCGTCCTAGAAGGTAGTACCGATACTGCCATGCCAATAGCCCCCTGGCCAGTACTCAGTCCCAGGACTTGACCATCAATTATCAATGCACCCTCACCCACATTAATATTGGTTGCTCCCAGGTGAAATAACGTATCGCAGCCCAGTAACATATCTTCTGCGATAGGAGCTACATACACAGTATCCTTATACAGCTTCTCGCCCATCTTTAAAGTTACCGGACCTATTAGAAACCTGTGCATTGACAACTCCTGACCTGCCCCTGTGTCCACCACCGCATCCACTTTATGTCCGTCTACCTGAACCTCAACAATTGACTGGAATGTAGAACCCAACTGGCACACCTTCACCTCCGCCTCCGCACCCTGGCAACCTACTTCCGGCACCACTGGACTGCTGGTCCCCTGGGTTCCCGCCGGTAAATCCCTTGCCGCGGATCGAGATGAAATACTGGTGGTCCGCCCCAGATTCGCTGGGGCACTCTCGCCATCCCCTTTGGGTATTCCACTTCCCTCATTCCCCGCACTCTCGGGAAAACATAAACTATCCTGAATTGGTGGTGACACACCTACGAGCGCCAACCACTCTTCCGGCTGCACGCCCCTGACTTTAGTGGGCTGGCTCCCCACGGGAGCCCCTCGACCTACTACTGGGTCGCCCAACACCGCTGGTTTAGCTTTGACAGACTCCGCAACTGGATTGTGTGCAAACCAATCTGCCACTTCCTTACTCATATCAGCCCTGCGGCTAGGTATTTGTTGTGCCAGTACAGCTGCCTTTACTTCCGGCGCTACAAGTAGTGGAGCAGTGTGGCAACCTGCCTCCCGCTCCTTTACTTCCGGTGCTATGAGTGGTGGAGCAGTGTGGCAACCTGCCTCCCGCTCACTTACTTCCGGCGCTACGAGTGGTGAAGCAGTGTGGCAACCTGCCTCCCGCTCCCCCACATGATCATAATTCAGTGGTCGTGCCTTAATAGACTCGGCCCCTCGACTAGTTAGCGCCTTCCCCGCCTGGAGATCACTTGCAACGGATGGAGATGCGATCAACCCCAGATCCCCTGGATCTACCCTGCCCATATGTTCAGGTATTTCTAATCCCTCGTTCTCCGCCCTCTTGGAAAGCTTATTTTACCCTGATTTTGTGATGACACAACCCCTAGCGCCAGCCTCGTCTCTGGCTGCACGCTGCTCACTACCACTAACTGGCTCCCCGTCTGAGCCCCTTGACCCTCGACTAATGGGTCAACCAACACAATTTCATCCCGGCAGATCTGCACCTGCCGGACCCCCACTAAACCATTTAATTCAGGCATTCCGGCAATTCTGTAGACCGGCGAGCACTCTTTTGACTCTCTACCTGGTCACAATTTAATGGCTTTGCCCCCGATGACACTGCCTCTTTACTGGTCAATGTCTCCCTTGTCTGACCTATTCGTCCCGGGATCGAGGTTCGGCCCACGCCCTCGACCCTGTCCCGTTTCTCAACATGCTCCCTGTGTGGACACTCCCGCCTGAAATGCCCAGCCTCCCCGCACCCAAAACATGCCAATCTCGGTGACTGCCTCTGATATGGGGGTGGGCTTTCAGTTTGCCACTGGGGTGAGGTCCATTGTCCCTTGTCTGCCTGCTGGCCCCCACGAAGCGAGTCAAACTTCATCGACAAAGTTTCGAACTTTTGTTCTAATTTAGCGAGAACGTCATCTACCCTACTGGCCTCCCGGAGTTTGTGCTCCTGGACCGCCCAAACAACCACAGGGTCATCCATATCATACTCCCGCTCCCGCTTGGGTTCTTGACGGGCCTTCCCATACACAGCCTGAGTCATGTATTGGTGCCATCTCACTCTGTCTATAGCGGTTTCAATGCAGTCCGGCTGCTCGAGCCCGACACTATGGCCAGCTTCACGGTCTGCCAGTCCTTGACAGAACCGTAACACCGCCTGTTGTGTCGAGTAAATAATTGGCAGACCCTCAAATGCCTTGTTTGCCAATGTTAACACCCTGTCAGCCCAGTCTTCCAATGACTCGTCTGGGTCCTGCACAGCCTGTTGTAATCTGGCTTGTGCAGTAGCCGGAAGTTCTTTGGAACCGAACCTGCTTTCTAGCTGTGCTAGCACTTGCCGGTACGACATAGATCTGCCGACATTCCGTTCCCTAATAAGAGCACAATACTCTGCAGCCTTGCCCGTCAAAGACCAACACAGACAATCTAGGCATTGGGCTTTGGACCACCCCTTCATGCTAGCATAACTGGTGAAACGCTGTTTGAACACCAGCCATTGCGACTTTCCATCATACATGAGGGCCTTGGGTAGGGACTTGATGGGGTCCCTTTCCCTAGATCCGCCATGTTTATAAACAGAAGACATTCCCCGCTTGTATACCAGGTGCTTCCGGTCAACCCCAGACAAACTATCGTCCGTGCTCGAGTCGCTTCGTGATGGGGAGCAACTCTTCTTGCCACTTCGCCATGGGGAGCGACGCTTCTTGCCACTTCGTGATGGTGAACGTCTCGTCCTACCACCCCGCGATGGAAAACGTGCTGCTCTACCACTCTTCTTACCCCTAGCTTTCTCATCTTCGGAGCTCTCATCGTCACCGTCCCCACCTGATGATGGGGCGGACGGGAGAGAGGCATACCGCATGTGTCTCGCCTTTTTAGAAGCCTTTGGGACCGCTCCTGTACTTTTTGTGGACATGCTTTTAGTGATGGCAACCCCTGTTGCTACTACCGGACTGGACTCGACCGTTGCCACAACCCTCTCCACATTGGCAGCTGATTGGGCCGGGTGCACCGCTTCTACCTTCAAACCCACACGATCGCCCATCATTCTAAGCATATCTTTTATTTGCCCCAAATCCGTGAGACTGGGGGTCCCTATTTGCCCTGTAGCCCCAAACATTGAAGGCTTAATATCCGATTCAAAGGCGGAATATCTGAGGGAGGGCTCTGGAGTTGAGTGCACATTGGGGGCATCTGCACATGGTGACAACCGCCACTGGGACGGGCTCTCCATGTGTGGTGTCCACCCTTGGGAGCCACCTGTCCCTGTGTTCCCAAATGCACTCACTACATCCTCCCCCCTCTCTATTTTCTGGTGATCGACCCCACCCAGACCTGTATGGAATTCTGTTCCTACTGCTGGGGGCATGCATGGCTTTGGTGTGAAATCTAACATGTGCTGCACCCCCAGCCCCAAATTATCCGTGAGTGCCTCCCACATTCCCAGGGTGAGGTTGCCATGTGCCCTCCGTACTGCCATAATGGCAGATGCCCACTTTGAACCCATCCCTGGAATGTGCAGCAGATCCCCCGCGGATGCATAATTGACAAAGATCCGCGCCTGAACGCCGTCACGTCTGCACTCCATAATTTTATCAATTTAAACTAATCAAAGTAAATTATAAATAACACTAACTGTAAAAATAAATAAATCACCAGCCAAGGTACATTGCCCACAAGATCAACAACGGAATCCTTCCCTGGATCAATGTTTACATCGGAACATTTGCGCATGCGCAATGTCGCCTTGGCACCCCACTGAAAAATAGCTTAATTAACCCTCCCGGGAAAAAAACGAAAACAACAGGCAGAAACACTTGGTTTTAAATGTAGGTGAGACCGAATGCCGCCGAAGATTTCGCCGAAAACTGTCGTCCCGGCGAGATTTTCAATCTCACGCTCCCCACCCACCTGTGGTGCGTGGTGCGTGGTGCGCAGCCGGGACGACGAATTCCCACTCGAATTATCCTCCCAGGCGCAGATTCATCCCACTTCTGACACCAGTAAAGTGTTTCCTACCTGTCTGTTGCCAGCTCCCCCGGGATCTTGTCAGGATATAAGTTAAACTACTATTTATCTGTCTTGTCGTTAGTCAGCGTCTCGTCAGTCTGGCTTCCTACTCGCAGACCGCGCTCACATCTCTCTGCGGGCGGTCACGTGGTGTCATTAGGCGGGAATCAGCTGGTTCCCTACAAGTCCAGGAACCCGACCGCAAGGTCATATAGGCCCCCCATCGACAGTCACTACAATTCCATCATTAATTTTGATATCGTATACTAAATCTGTATCTGTACTCAAGTTGTACACGTTTCCGTCACAATTGACGATTACAACGCGTAATGATTATACCTTGCAAGTTCTTTGGTGGTTTTCATCCTATTTAATGGGAGGAATATCTCTAAAACGAGAAATAACATTCATCGCGAACTTGAAATTACCGCTTTTAGGATAAAAGAAAGGAGTATCCGAACGTTCTGAAATCCATGTTATACAAACGTTTAATTAGAAAATTATTTAGATTTTTTGTGCATATTCAAGCGTCTAAAAGATGCACGTAGATCAAAATGTCTGCGCCCATTAGTGTGTGAGTGTGCTTGCATTTTTTGTGTGTAAATTAAAAAAGGCACTTTATACATAGTTCACCTTAAAGATGTCGTCAAAAAGTGACAGGAGAATAGAGGCAAAGAAAAGGAAGGCCGTGGCGTTCCTAGAATTAATCAAATCGGAGCAGAATGTTAAACAGGTACATAGTTTTATTGGCCAAGTTTATTTTTTCTGTATAGCTCTCATTCTCGCCCTCGATCGATACTAGTATCATCTCTCGTGTTTGGCACTTAGAATTATGGGGGGAAAAGTAGTCTGGTCAGGTGATTTGCATATATATAGCTAGGGACCAAACCCCAGGTTTTAGGACCCAATCTAGACACGCCAGACATTTCATCAAACTTTCCTCAAATGTGTGTTTTATATTTCTTAGTATTTTTAAAAGGGTCCCCAAAGGTTCGTGAATCCCTAAATGTATTAGGATTATATGCACACCGAATTACCGCACCGCGGATGAAGTCCTGAAAAATCAGGAGGGGCACCTGCCGAATATCAGTGATGAATTTGAAAAATTCGAAATGACGTCAGTATGTATAGCTCTAAGTACTGGCCGAGAAGGATTGCCAAGGTCCGTTTGTGCTTATGTCATGGTATTTTGTGGGTCCAACTTCCATTAACCTTTGGATGTCAACACTTGCACCTTCATTTTGCAGACTAATAGTCAGCAGGTCAGTCATCTTTAAAAAAAAATAAAAAAAATGGATGGCATACTTGCCAACTGTCCTGATCCCCCCCCCCCCCCCCCCCCATTTTTCCACTCTTTGCTGTCCCAATTTAAATATCTATCTCATAAAACATACATATGTCGGTAAAATGGTTTAAATGTTCCGTTTTGATTGTGTTTTGTTTATAACAGTATTTATATAGATAAACGGGTTGGTTTGAGAGTGTATGATAACATTTCTAAACTATTTTTTTCCTCTCCAATCGTCTGATGATAGTGTGTAGTGATTTGTAAAGTGGAGTCGAAAAATAATCGCAACATCGAGCGTTTTATTGATAATGACGAAATCTGGTGAATGACGATAACTGGTACACAACCAGTACATGTAAAAAAGCCATACAATGTCACAGCCTTATTTTCTGATGGTATATACTGGCTATATAGTTTATTATTGTTTGAAAAATTTAATAGTGGAGCTGCGCTTTTCTCCAACAGCTCTTTTTAGCTTTACTGATCAGAGATCAGCAGAGCTTATGCCATGGTGCGGTGTCCGTCGTCCGTCTGTCTGTCCTTAAACTTTTTTTGTAGCGACTACTCTGAAACTACAGAATGGATTTTCATGAAACTTTACAGAAATG